>PVKU01003634.1:0-171785 GCA_004027475.1 Anoura caudifer
CCTTCCTTCCTTCCTTCCTTCCTTCCTTCCTTCCTTCCTTCCTTCCTTCCTTCCTTCCTTCCTTACACCAAGGCCCCCACCTCAAAGAAGGGCCATTCCTGGGACAGTATCAATGACAAGTCCAGGGAGTGTGGGTGAAGGACCAGTACCTTTTCCTCCAGGGACTTCAGAAACTCTATGCTTTGTCAGACACTCCTCTCAGTCACCTTACCTCACCCTTGTGTTCACCTCCTCCTCAAAGCTCTGCCTACCAGAGGTTTGTTTCCAACCAGGAGTCACTGGAGCAGAGGACTTTTATGGGGTTGAAACGCCACACCATACATTTGCAACCACCTTCTTTGCTACCCCTTCTTACATCGCAAATGTAAAGCAACTCATCTGCAGTATTGCTTTTAGGGTCCTAAAAATCTCATTGTTTCTGGAGAAAGTATGCTCCATGTGGGAAAATAACCGAACCCTGATACACGAATATTTGGAACACAGACCTTTTAAAGAATATGGTCCTATAGCCTCTGAAAATGCCACCTGTGCACCACAGCAAGGTTCCTTGTGTACCATCTGTCAGGTTGAGAAGCATGGTGTATGTGCTTTCATAAACTGAGCCGTTAATACTGCTGCTATGGGATGGTTTTAGATTGAACACCAAATGCCATTGGCTCACATAGTGATTATACTTTCCTTCTGATTATACTAAGGAGAGGGCTCAGGTTGAAGTTAATAGATCTATCACACTGTTTAACGCTTGCTTTCCTATTTGAACAGGTATAGGCTCAGAGCTCTGGGCTGGTCTGGTTTGTGCAGAGGGCAGAATCCCAAACTGGTGGCCCTGCAACTGGATGCAGCCTGCAGATAGGATTTGCACTATATCTCTTCTGTCCAGAAGGCATCCAGCCATGTGCTATGAAAAATACAGACATTTACTGAAGAAGATGCAAGACACAAGAAACATTGTACATGGGACAATGACACCTCAGTCCCCTTCAAAGTAGACACCTTGGGACCTCACACAGTTCTCACAATTGCTGTCACTTGCCCTGTCGTATTTTCCTGAATCTCATAGATGGTCTGAAATCTCTTCCCTTTAGAAGGTGATTTTAGTTTTGGGAAAAGCCAGAAGTTGCAGGGTGCCAAATCTGGGCTGTAGGGGGACTGTGTCACCTGGGTGATTTGATGTTTTGCCAAAAAACTCTGCATGAGAAGGCGCATTGTTGTGATGAAGCTGCCAATCATCAGTTGCCCATAGCTGCAGCCTTCTGAGTCATATAAATAGTTTCTGTGGAGCAATGTTTAAGCTGCACAAAAAATTTGATGCATATTCATTGCTCTACTCTCTGCGGTTTTGAGTGTGATGGCCACATAGTACGCATGCTCACTCAATAGCATCTACCGCCCCCACTGACTAGTACAGTGAAGTCATCATTTTTCACCCATGCACATTCCAGTCCACGCTCCTTGGCTGCCAGGTTACATCGATGTTGTGCAAACCATTCTTGTTATATTAACAATGGCTGGACTTTTTCTGGACAGAGCTCATATATATGTATGTGCATGTGCGTGTGAGTGAGAGAGAGCGAGAGAGAGAGAGAGAGAGAGAATACAACATTCTTAAACTCAGAAAATTTTGCCTAACAATCCAAACTTCTAGCTTCAGTTGACCAATTTGAACATCTGGGAACTCTAGGCCCCATTTTTTTCTGGCAAGAGCTGGCTCTCCTCTCTAAATAGGACATATGCTCTACAGTTTGCACGCTTGCCACTACTTCTGATTGTGTAATACAGGACTCATATTATTCACTTCCATTACCTTCCCAGCCCCTCTAAGCATTTGAATCTAGGCTGATTTTAGGAATTCTATGGCTAAAATGGTAGATCACAGTCAAACTTGAGTTCTAAGCTGAGGAATTTGGTTTTCATTCCATAGGAAATAGAAAGCCATTAATAATTGTTAGCAGGGCAGCTGAGGTTTGAAGTAACCTTTTCAAAAATGAGTCTGACTTTTGTTTGAAGCTGGGAATGAGAGGAGGACATTGGAGGCAGGAGGCTGGTGAAGAGGTGACTTTAAAGCTCACTGCCTGGAGAAATGGGAGCTGGGTCCTCTGGCTGGAGTGTTTAGCGGGAGGCTGGGCCCAGGCTGTGAAAGGACAGCCTGGCCTATGTGGCTTCTAGACGTTCGGTTAGGAGCAGGGTTGGGAGTCTTGCACAGTGCAGGGGCAAGCAGAGAGCCAAACCTGGACTAAAAATATGTAAGTGGTCACCAGAGAAGTGAGGCTGGCTGGCTCAGACCCTGGAGGGACTCCTTGAAGCAGAAATACAAGGACAGGGGGCCTTAAGTAAGGTTTATAAGTGGGATGAGAACCATCAAAGTGGTCAAGCTGGTTCTGGCCAGGCAGGTAAAGGCCAGACCAGGGTGCTGGCTATGGGAATGGAAAAAACTGGAGAGAGGTAAGAACCATTTAACAGAAGGAAGATTCAATTGGATTGATGATAATAGCAAAGGGGGTCTGAAAAAAGATTGAAAAAATAACTGTAAGACTTCTAACTTGGGAGCCAAGAAAATAGCGTTATTCACACACATAGAAAAGGAAGGAGGAGGAGGAAGAAATTTTTAAGTATGTAAACCATGGGGAGCCCTCAGGATGCCCAGGGGCACTTCAATGACTGGCGTTAGAGAAGTCTAAGCTGAAAGTGAATATTAAGGTACCATCTGCACAGAAATTAGAGAAGCAGATGGAGAAAGACAGAGGGAGGGAGAGAAGGACAGTAAGGAGTGAATCTTGGGGCATATTTATGTTTTGAGAGCCCATGAAAGTACCGGGGGTGATCTGAAATGGAGGAGAAACACTTAGCCCCAAGCCGGTCAAGGGGCGAGACCACGGTTTTCAGTTAGGTCAAAACCTGCAGCGACCAAAGCAAGTGAGAACCAGGAAACAGAAGTGGAGCCAAAGGAGAGTGTTTCTAGAGAGAAGAAGATCTCCATATTCATTCATTTCTTTGACAAATATTTGTTGGGAACCTGGCCTTTATCCAGGCCTTGAACAAACTGAGCTGGGCAAAAACAGAGCCCCCTATCCTCATGGAGCTTACATTCTAGTGGAGAAGACAGTTAGTAAACAAATATTGACTGTGATCAATGCTCCATGGAAATGAAGCAGGGTAAGTGGATAGCGAGTGACAGGGTGCTCCAAAAAGGCCTCTCTGAGGAGGTGGCATTTCAACAGAACCCTAAAATGAGGGAGTGGGCTATGCGCATACCTGGGGGAGACTATTCTAGACAGAGGGGCAAGCAAGCCGTCAGGCCTGAGTTTGGGTGTGAAAACAGCAATGAGACCCTGGCCAGGGGGCTCAGTTGGTTAGAGCACCATCCCATACACCAAAGGGTTGTGGGTTTGATTCCCAGTTGGGGCACATACCCAGGTTGCAAGTTTGATCCCCAGTTGGGGTGCATATGAGGGGCAACCGATTTGTGTTTCTGTCTCACATCAATGTTTCTCTCGCTCTCCCCCTTCCTATCTCTCTCTAAAATCAATAAACTTATCCTTGAGCGAAGATTAGGAAAAAAATAAACAGCAAGGAGTCCAGAGTTACTTAGTTTAGTCGACCCCCAGTGAGGCTACAATGCAGAATCAGGTGCACAGATTTCCTGGGCCCCACCCCTGGATATCCTAAATTGGTAAGTTGTAGTGGGACCCAGCCTCTACATTTTAACACAACTCCAGGACAGCTCTCACAAAGCCTTAGGAGTTGCGATGTAATCTCCCCTCATCTTATAAACGAGGACTTGGAGGCTGGCATACTTGGCCACCTGGTCCAAGGTCATGTTGCTGGTGTTAATAACAACACTTCCTTGACACTTCCCAGGGTGTCTTATTTCACATGATCCTTCAATAACCCACGAGGCTGGTATTATTACAGGATGATACCCAGTTTACAGAGGAAAGAAAAAAGCTGTGGAGCAGGCAGATGACTTATCTAATGTCTCACCGTTAGTAAACAGAACAAGCTTGCACCCAGGTTTGAGCTCCAGTCCTCCCATCTTTTCAGTGACAAATAAGGGTCCTAAGCCTGAACAGGTGGTAGTGGATGGGGCTGAGTGGGAAGGACATTCTAAACCACATTCCACACAGGTCTGGCTCCTTATTGCTTGCTGTCTGCTGTCACCTAAAGGAAATGGGCAGCATGAAAAGGCATGCATCGACTTCCTGCCAGGTTTACAAGCTTTATAATGATCCATTCAACCTTCCAAGTAGGATTTCAACTACAAAACTCTCCAAATATTATTTCTAACAAAATTAGAAAGAATAGAATAATAAATCCATATTTACCCAACATTCAGATTCAACAGTAACCATGGTTTTGCCACACTTGCCTTATCTAGCAGCTCTTACTATTTTTCTTCTTTATTCTTTGCTGAAGTCCTTAGATTTAAATATATTTTTTAAAATCCCAGACATCATGTCATTTCTTCCCATTATACTTCAGGATGCATCTCATAAAAACACCTGACCTTGTGTCTGAAGTGTGACCGCAGGCAGAGCCACCTGGGACCTCCCTGTACCAGGAGCACAGATTGCGGTGAGCACTGCAAAACTTCCCAGGTGTGCTGGCAGGTCTGCACTGCTCTCTGGAACCAGGTGTGGGTTCTCAATCATCCTGGCTGGCAAATGTTTTGGGCTCCCTCCAAACCCTCTGACACATCAAGGTATCTATTTAATCCCATCCTGGTTTGCCAGTCACTGCTCAGTTTTCCCTTGCTTACTTAAAGACTGTCAGAAAAGGAAGTTGCAAAGCAGCTTCATAACAAATTACTCAATTTCCGGTTCACAAGTAGGACTGTAACTGATCCTTTCAATCCTGTAAAATAGAGGACATAGAGTCCTGCTGCCCTAGATCCGAGACACAATCACAGACTGAGAAGGAGTCCATCGGAGTCTCTAGCAAACATCAGCAATAAAGAGTGGTCATTATTTTTAGCAACTAGTTAAATAGTTGCCTAATCAATGCGGGGTGCCCACCAACCACACCGCAATGAGGAGTACTCTCACGTCACCTCTCTGCAGCAGGTGGGAGGGCATGATGAGAGGGCCCTTTTATAGTTCACTTGGTTGAGGCTGTCCTCCTGCTACATGCCACCAGCTGTTCCCATCAGTACTACACCTATAAAGCAAAAGCCAGAGTCATGAAACGTGGAGCGAAACACATCCACCTAAAACTTTTGTGCTGGCCTTTGGAACTGTCTCAACCAAAGCCACATGCAGACTTCCCTTAGTCAGCCTGGCCAACGCCCCTACCTGGCTACCAGAATGTCAGATCCTGATGAGGCATTCGTAGGAAGCTCCAGAATGTGGTCCACTGAGATTTTTCACTGCTCGTCCTACTGACGTGCGATCCAGCACAGACTGGACACAGGAAGCACAGCTTTGTGTTAAGTTACCCACACTTCTATTTCTGGGACACCAGAGCATATACGCGTCCTAAAATGCTTTCAGGAAACAGGAATAGCCAGGCTTGACACATGTTTTTACAAACACCTACTAGTTTCCACTTTTAATTTGAGTAACCAACACTTAACAACTTAGTAACTACAGGAGGATCTCAGTCCTGGATGCTGCCACCACCACGCTGTCTGACACCCATGGACTCAATTAAATTTTTCTCTCACAGGATCACATTCCCATTTTCATGTGGTGAACAGGGCCTGAGATAATCAGTGCTGTAGTTATATATTTATTTTTTAATTCAGAAAGGAACTGATGTCATTTGACACATAGATGCATACCCCAAATTGAAATTAAACTATATAAACTAAATGCTTATATATAAATGTGTCTTCATGATGCTGGAACCAGCACTGAAAAATTAAATTGACTTAAGTTGACTTAAATGTTTTGTATAAAGGATTGTTTGACTAGGTTTCCTGTAATGACAGGTCCCGCAGGTTAAATTTACCTTATCTGGATCAGGGTGGAGACATGGGTGAGGTCAAGTGAAGTGCCTAGCAAACAAAATTTAAGGAGGCACTTATTCTCAGAGTCATGTACCTGTTGATCTTCACTTGTGCAACCCTGAGAGTCAGCGCTCCCTTAAATTTTGTATTCTGGACTCTATACTGGGTTTCCCCTAGTCTCAGGGCTGTGGACTGGGGCAGCTAGGGGCACAATAGTTACTAAGTTACAGAGTACTCCAGCCCAGATCTGGGAGACTCCAATTCAGTACCTGTGGGGTGAGGTTCAGGAATCATTTTAAATAAACTCCCTCAGATAATCCTGATATCTAATCAGATTTGGAATCCACTGATGTAGTTTTAGAATACAATTAGAAGGTGAAAGTTCCCTTAAATTTAGCATGATTATGTCTCCAAGTATAAATACTGGGTTTAATCTGAGTTTTCTCCATGTAAAAAAGGACTTGAAGATCTGATTCTGTATGTCAGGGCTGTGTTCTGTTGCAATCAACATAAAGTCCTACGAAGAATGGCTTCATCAAGTAGGGGTTGGTTTTGCCTGGTATTAGTAGGGGTAGGTTACTGCTGGTATTAGTCAGCAGGGTGCTAACTAACATCAGGTCAACTTCTCTGATTCTCTTGGGCCTTCCTTGAGTTTCTTTGCCTCATAACTCCCAAATGGCAGCTCTAGTTTCGGGGATCACTTTCAGGATGGCGAGGGAGGAATAAAAGCCGTGCCAGCCTTGTCTATTCCTTTGTATCAAGAGAGAAAAACCTTCCTAGAAATCACCTCTTCCAGACTACTACTAGGCCTCATTGGTCAGAACTGTGTCACATGACACCTGTTGTTGGAAAAGAAGCTAGGAAATCAGGGACCAGGCCTATTGTAATGGGCTTTGACTGGTGCTTCTTAAACTTTAGCAAGCATTGGAATCACATAGAGCTTATTAAAACACAGAGTGCTGGTATTGCAGAACAGACAGTGGGGGCGGGGTGGGGGGGATGATGAACAATGTACTATCACCGAATGGACCCACTCTTGTGCTCCAGGGGTCCCCCACTCTGTACTAGGTTGGCCTTGCTTGCTGCCAGGGAAAGATGTCCCTCAAAGCCAGCGATTGGTGAAAAGGAAAGGGATTATTTATTTAAACAGTTATACAAACTTAAGAGTAATGATTTAATGTCTTCACTGAGATCCCAAAGTCCTTCAGAATACCCACAAACACACAGCCCTTCCTTCCCCCTCTGCCCAGTCCCAAGTACCGTATCTCAGAAAAAGAAATAAAAGTCCGTGGTTCTTCTCTGCCCAAGCCGCACGGTCTCAAAAAGACCGCCCAGGGCTGTCCCGCCTGGGTTTAAATCCTAGGGCCAATCCTCCTCTGCTGTACCATTTCTGACTCCTCCTACAATTGGTCACAGCTGCCGGCACTCCCATATTATTCCAGCTTTACTGGGCTGCCATAGTAAGTCTGGGGAGGTGTGGCCCTGTGGTGTGGAGCCAATCATCTCCAAGCTCTCAAGCAGCACTGTAACCAGGGGGAGTTGTGTCCCTGTTGCATCATGGGTTGAAGTCACTCCCATCCCCCTGGCTCAAAGCATGGCCACAGCTGTTTAACATATCCATGAAACCAGTTAAAGGTTATAGATATGTTAAACGACCGTTCTAAAGGTTATCCGCAAAATGTTGCTATTCAAAACAGCTCTCCATGGCCCTGCTCCATGCGTCCCATCCCTCAGCTCAGATTTGTGATGCTGAGGACACCATATATAAATAAATATATATATTTAATATTTCCTGGACACCGAGTTCTGACCCCATTACAAATCCCTACTGGGGGTGCCCCTTGGCTGCACCCTGTTACACTGGGGGCTTGACCTCAGATTGTGTTTCAGGAAGCTGGGTTAGGATCTGAGGATTTGTACTAGTTAAAGTTCCCAGCTGATGCTGCTGGTCTTAGGAAAACACTTTGAGAACCACTGACTTCCCACCAGTGGCTCCCAGTCATGGTGGTGCATTAAAAACATGTCATGAGCATTTTTAAAGGTAAAAGTTCCCTGGGTCCCACCTTTAAATATCTTGATTTAATTGGTCGGTGGTATTCAGTCATTCTTATTGCCAAAGCTCTACAGCTGATTCTAATGGTAGCCAAGGATGGGAACCACTTTTTAGCCAATCATGATCCCTTACCTGGGGGTGTTATTGAGGTTCTATGAACAAGGAGGAAGAAGTGGAGGGTAATAGGCCTGCAGCAGGTTTAGATAGTGGTTTCCAAACTGGTCTGCAATTTCGATTCACTTGGAATATTTCAAAATCCTCAAATTCAGGTTACACCCCAAACAATTAAATCACAATCTGTGGGAAGCAGGACACAGGGCATCATTAGTCTTTGATGTTCCTCAGGTGATCCCAATGTGAAGACAAACTTGGACATCCCGTGGTTAAGAGAAGATTGCCATGAGGATAATTACATTGGAAAACAACGTAAGAGGAAGGTATGAAGGGAGGTTATTTGGATTAGAAAAGAGAAACTTGAGGATTTTTTTAAATGATAGGTTCCAAGTGTGTGAGAAAATTTCACAAAGAATGGTGTTGTCTATCTGAATTGAAGAACCAGCCAGGAGGAAAGAAGATTAACCTGGTCAAAACCCTCAGGTTTGCTGCAAGAAAGATTTCCTAGCTGCAAATTGGTACAAGGAAAGGTGGTGTGCTGAGATGGGGTTGTGCAATCCTGTCATTCAAGAGCTGTAAAAATAGTAGATTCTCATCTGTTGAGACCCTTTTACTATTACTCTTTCTGAAGGTGAAGAGGTAGATGAAATGACCTGTTTCGATTTCTTCTTTGAATTTTTTCTATTTTATTTCTCTTCTCATTTCACATCTCAATTTAAAAGACAGAGCCCTGCATTAACAATTCAAAGAAAACACAACCTTCGCCCACCTATCTGCTTGGATGCATAAAATAGCTGACAGGTAGTAACAGTTTGAGATGCCACCAGCTCAGACTGTTGGGATTTCTAAAAGGCTCTTCTGAGTGTCTAGATGAGAGGCAAACTGCCACACAGACAAGGCCATCCGAATTTTTTATTTGAATAGGTTCTTGTGTTTGAAATGGAAATGTTGTGCTCAAGCATGATACACTATCATGCCTGAGTTCTGCTACACACATACACCACACAATAGCTATTTTCATGCCACCCAGCAACAATACATGTGTTTAAATATAACTACAATTAAAATGTGTTCTCCTCCGTACATGAAAAACCATTGGCTTTTGTGAGTAAGATACGGCCTCTGAGTAGTCAACCTTTGCAAGACTGGTAGAAGATTTATCTCGATCATACCTAACCTTATTACCTGTACCATGCCCCAGTACTACTGCGGAGGTTTCAATTCAGAGGAAAAAACAGGAGGGCACTGATGGAGCGAATCCACACTCAAAGGATCTTAGGTTGAAGATTCCAAAGCTTTCGGAGTGTTGGCCCCAAACTTGGCTGCACGTTATGATTGCCATGGGAAGCCATCGGTGTGGAATTCGGGCATCAGTAGTGTTTAAGATCCCCAGGTGATTTCAATATGAGACAAAGTGTGACAACCACTGCCTTAGTCACCTTCATTAGAGGATTTAAAATCTCTTATAGAGAGAATTTCTTTTAGGTCTCGTGTCAAAAGTTGAGGTAGGAATTAGGTACAATTTCCCCCTTGTTGGGTGTGACAGAGATTAATTGTCTCAAATATTCATCCCACCTAAATCCTCCACCATAAGAGAACTTCTAATAATTCACTGACTACATGGCCACTCAGGACAAAGTCTACTTTTTCCAGCCTCCCTTGCGGCAGAGCATAGCCTTATGCTTCAATTCTGGCCAATGGGATTAAGAAGGGGTGTGTGCACATTCCTGGACAATGCTTAAATTAGGGAAGGTGCGTATTCTTATCTCCTTCCATCTTCTTGCTAGCTTGAACTCAGACTTAATCCATGAAGCTCCAACAACCAATTGGATGAGATGACATAGAAAGTAGAAGCCACACAAAGCAAAGAAACAGAATAGATGGAGCCCGTTCCCCAAACCATAGAGCTTAGTACCAACACTGGACTGACTGACTATCTCTGGGCATCTTAATGGGTAAGAAAAACAAATTTCTGTCTTGTTTATGGCACTGTTTCTGTTAATTGCAACTGACCTTAATTCTAACAGACTCAGTGGTTCTCAAGTTTTGGTACATAGCAGAAATACCTACCAAGCTAATGAAGCATGGTGAAATAGGTGATTCTGATGCCTAGGTTTGAGAACAACTATACAGATATTTCTGGGAGCTGAAAAGGAGGCATGATAAGGGTAAAACTTTGAAAAGTAATGATCAATTGGACTCATTTTGGGAAAGTGAATCTATTGAGTAAAATATTTATCAGTATAGTGTAGTGGTTAAAGACTTCAAGTAGGGGGATAAACAGATCTGGACTTAAATCCTGGCCTTGCCATGTAACAACCAGTAGTTCTTAACTTTTCTAAGCCAGTTTCTTCATTTATGAAATAGGCTGGTAACAGTACCTACTGCTGGTGGTATAATGAGAATTCAATGAGATCACCTAAGCGGATGATTAGTATAGTAACTGCCAGATAATAAAGGTTCAGTAAATATTGGCTTGAAAAAAGAAATGAGGTCAGAACTTATGATCTGACTTTGAATTCATGTCAGTCCCTCACTATTTATTTCTACTCTGTCCATCGTGTGGCCACTAACCACAATGTCACGACTTCACACTTTCTTTTTTTAAAAAATATTTATTGATTATGCTATTACAGTTGTCCCATTTCCTCCCCTTCATTCCCCTCCACCCTGCACCCCCCTCCCACCCACATTCCCCTGCTTCAGTTCATGTCCATGTGTCATAAGTTCTTTAGTTTCTACATTTCCCATACTATTATTGCCTTCCCCCTGTCTATTTTCTACCTACCATCTATGTTACTTTTTCTCTGTACTTTCCCCCCCTCTCCTCCTCCCACTCCCTTGTTGCTAACCCTCCATGTGATTTCCATTTCTGTGGTTCTGTTCCTGTTCTAGCTATTTGCTTAGTTTGCTTTTGTTTCAAGTGTGGTTGTTAATAACTGTGAGTTTGCTGTCTTTTTACTGTTCATATTTTTTAAATTATATTTTATTGATTATGCTATTACAGTTGTCCCATTTCTCCCCCATCATTTCTCTCCAACCTGCCACCCCCTCCCACCCACATTCCCCTCCTTTAGTTCATGTCCATGTGTCATAAGTTCTTTAGCTTCTACATTTCCCACACTATTCTTGCCTTCCCCCTGTTATTTTCTACCCACTGTCAATGCTACTTATTCTCGGTACCTTTTCCCCCTCTCTCCTCTTCCCACTCTCCTGTTGCAAACCCTCCATGTGTTCTCCATTTCTGTGGTTCTGTTCCTCTTCTAGTGTTTGCTTAGTTTGCTTTTGTTTTAAGTGTGGTTGTTAATATCTGTGAGTTTGTTGTCTTTTTACTGTTCATATTTTTTATCTTCTTTTTCTTAGATAAGTCCCTTTAACATTTCATGTAATAAGGGCTTGATGATGATAAACTCCTTTAACTTGACCTTGTCTGAGAGGCACTTTATCTGCCCTTCCATTCTAAATGACAGCTTTGCTGGATAGAGCAATCTTGGATGTAGGTCCTTGACTTTCATAACTTGGAATACTTCTTTCCAGCCCCTTCTTGCCTGGAAGGTCTCTTTTGAGAAATCAGCTGACAGTCTGATGGGAACTCCTTTATAGGTGACTGTCCCCTTATCTCTTGCTGCTTCTAGAATTCTCTCCTTCATTTTAATCTTAGCTAATGTAATTATGATGTGCCTTGGTGTGTTCCTCCTTGGGTCCACCTTCTTTGGGACTCTCTGAGCTTCCTGTACTTCCTGGAAGTCTATTTCCTTTGCCAGATTGGGGAATTTCTTCTTTATTATTTGTTCAAAGAACTTTTGCACTTGTTGTTCTTCCTCTTCCCCTTCTGGTACCCCTATAATTTGGATGTTGGAACGTCTAAAGATGTCCTGGATGTTCCTAAGTCTCTCCTCATTTTTTTGAATTCTTGTTTCTTCCTTCTTTTCTGCTTGTTTGTTTCTTTCTTCCTTCTGGTCCACTCCATTGATTTGAGTCCCAGTTTTCTTTCTATAACTATTGATTCCCTGTGCATTTTCCTTCATTTCACTTAGTGTAGCCTTCATTTGTTCATCTAATTTGTGAAAAAAGTCAACCAATTCTGTGAGCATCCTGATCACCAGTGCTTTGAACTGTGCATCTAATAGGTCGGCTATCTCTTGGTTGCTTAGAAGTATTGACTCTGGGCCTTTGATCTGTTCTTCTGCTTGAGCCATATATATATATTTTTTTCAGTCTGGTGCACCTGTTACATATGAGGGGCAGAGCCTTAGGTGTTCACCACAGTGGGGCAACCCAGTCACTGGGTTATGACGCTGTACGTGGGTGCAGGGTCCAAGAGGGAACAATGGTGCTTGCTCCACTCTCTCTCATATTTCAGTCCCTTTGGCTCTTTCCCACAAGCAAATTGGGCCCTTCTGGTGCTGCCTCCTGGGTGGGTGGGCCTGTGTATGCTCTAGGACCCTGTGGGTCTCTCCAATGTACTCTCCTATGATGCTGGGAGTCTCTCCCAGCATCTCAACCCCCACAGGGGTTTTCAGTCAGTGCTTTTAGGCTTTATTTTCTGGTGCTGGGGCCCTGGGTTGCGTGGTCTATCTCCCTGTTTTTGCCTGGTTTATCTGCGTGCAAATGTGTGTCCACAGTCAGCCAGTCACCTTGCGCACCCAGGGTCCACTAGCTGCTGCCTGCATGCCCAGGACCACCAACCACCTCTTTCTCCTGCTGTGATCCCTCTCCACAGGCCACGGACTTCACCCCTCCTACCGGTCTGGATGAATGGTTGTCGAACTTCCTTACACTTCAATTTTCTGTCAGATCTGGTTGTTTTGTTGTTGTTTTTGTTTCTAAATCTTTGTTGTCCTTAATCTGATTGTGCAAGGAGGCACAGTGTGTCCACCTACACCTCCATCTTGGCTGGAAGTCCTCACATTTTCTAGGGTGGCTATAATTTGAAAAAAGACAATAAAAATTGTTTTCTAGAAGGTGGAGAAGTTGGAACCTGTGTACATTGCTGGTAGGAACACAAAATGATGTAACCCTTTTGGAAAACAGTTTGGCAATTCCTCAAAATGTTAAATGTAGAGTTATCACATGATCCAGCGATTCTCATAGCTATAGACAGAAAGAAAATCTCTGTCCACACAAAAACTTGTACATGAGTGTTCCTTACACCATTATTCATGATAGTCAAAAAGTGGAAAAGACAAATGTCCATCCACCAAATGGCTAAACAAAACACTCCATTCAATGTAATATTATTTGACAATAAAAGGAAGTATTGATACATGCTACAACAGGGATGGACCTCAAAACATTATCCTAAGTGAAAGAAGCCAGTCACTAAAACACACACACTGTGTGATTCCACTTGTATGAAATGCCCAGAATAGACATATCCATAGAGTAGGTTGGTGGTTGCCTAGGGCTGGGGGTTGGAGGAATGAGAATGACTGCTAACAGGTACGAGGTTTCCTTTTGGGGTGATAAAATGTTGTAACTTAGATCTTGGTGATAGTTGCACAACTCTGATGGTGCAAAAGACCATGGAACTGTGCACTGTAAGTGGTGGAATATTATGCTATGTAAATTATATTTCAATAATGCTGTTAAGAACAAAACATGGTACCTCTCCAATAAAACATTAAAAAACTAACTTTGTAGGAAAATAGGGTAAATAAAATTTACTGAGGCAACATCATGTAATGGAAAGAACATTGGTCAAGAGTCAAGACCTAAATTCTAGGGCTGCAGTCATTACTTACTAACAGAAAGGCCTAAGGCAAGTCTCTCTATTTTTTAGTTGATTATTTATTTATTTATTTAAATTTTTGTTTATTGATGAGAGAGAGAGAGAAACATTAATTTGTTTTTCCATCCATTCATGCACTCACTGGTTGACTCTTGCATGTGCCCTGACCAGGGATCAGATGATGGAACCAGGTACTCAGTTGGTTGAAGTATCCCCTGAAATGCCAGGGCTGTGGGCAGGGCAAGTCTCTCAACTTCTGTCTTCAGCCTGATCATTTATTAAAGGACAAGAGTTTCATTTCTGATATTTGGTGGCAAGGATGTCTTTTCTGTTGACCTGGTAGAGCAGCTATTGCATCAGATTCTCAAGAAGCTTGATGATCTCAAACAGGTAAGAGCTGTTGCTTCTGCCTTCAGCCCTGTACTCTACTTACTAGTAACAATCTGATGAAATACCTGCAGGAAGTTCCCAGGTTGCCAAGCCAACAAAACAGCCCTTCCTCAGCAGGGACTGCAGAGTATTCTCCTAGGAATCCTGCAAAGAGAGAGGGCTATTCTAACTCAGTTTTGATGGGGCATTAGGTTCAGGCTATGCCCTTCCCTTGCACACCGAGTAGGGTGTGAGAAAGAGAAATAAAGCACTCTTTAATCCATCTCTGCTCAAATTATCTGCCTTGTAGTGTATCAAGAACAAAACAAATAAAACAAGAAATCTTACCAATTATAGACTCATCTCAAAAAGAATCATGTAAATGTGGAAGGGGAAGAGGCATTTGTTCCACTCCTCTCATTTCACTGATGCAGAAACCAATGACTGGAGGTTTGAGTGGCTTGCTCATGGTCCCATTATCTGTTGAACTGAGATGAGAATCCTCGACTGTCAACGCCAATTCTGATGCCTCTTTCCTTGACCTAATGTAATACATCTTCTCAGTTGAATTTCACAAAGTGGAAGAGGAAGAGTTAGCCTCATATATACCTTAGTTCCATTTAATTTAATTGAACAAACATCCAATTAAGTTATAAATGAATGCTAAAGAAATTAAACCTGAGATTTCATTGAAAGAATTTCTTCAATCAAACAGAAGGCCAGGATTTCTAAACTCTTGTTGAGAATCTGCTACACCTCCTGCCTCAGAACTTGGCTATCTTACTATCTCTAGGCTCACTTAGCTGGTGAGCTCATGCTATGTCACTATAAATACTCTTCCCTTTTCTTCGTAACTCACAACTGATGCATCAGGAAATCCTATTGCCTTGACCTTCAAAATATATCCAGAATCCAGTCACTTGTCCACTGTCATTGCTTCCATACTGGTCCAAGCCACCATCATCTTTCTTCCCTGGACCACTGCCATAGCCTCCCAGCCATTCCCTTGTTCCTGCCCAGTGCATCAGGGAAAACAATGCTTTGAAAGAAGCTAAGTTAGATTACGTCACAAACCTGCTCAAAACCCCTAATGGTTCCCCATCAAAGCTAACGTGCTTACAGTGGCCTCCAAGTCCTTCCATGACCTGCCGCCTCCCTCCTACCTCTTCTGCTCACACGGCTCCTACTGTGCAGGGGTTTCCTTACTATTCCTTGAGCAAGGCAGATGTACTCAGCTCAGAGTCTTTTCTCTGATTCTTCTGTTGGAAACACTTTTTTCCACAGGGGTAAATACTAAAATGTATGTGCGTTTATAGAGTTTTGTGAAGTAATCACAGATACAAAATTAGATGCAAGTCCTTGAAAGGGTCCCTGAAAGTTAGAGCTCGCTAGCGTTATGGTAAATCGACCTCTTTTCTTGTCTCAGACGTCTGCTTGGCTGACCCCCTGACCTTCTTCAAAGCTTTGTTCTGAATCTTACCTTCTCAATAAGGCCTGCCGTGACTTTTCGGTATAAAACTGTAACTCGCTCCTCCACTCCTCTACCTTTTCTCTCCCGTAGCACTCATTACCATTTAACATACTATATAATTAACTCATTGTATTTACTGCTCCTCCCCCACCGCCATGCTAGAATTCAAGCTCCAGAATGCCCAGAACAGTGTTGGCATGGAGTAGATGTGCAATAAACATTTGTAGAAGGAATGAATTTCTATTTCTTCAATGACATTTTAAAAGCAGTTGGAACTCTTGGGCCTGGCGTTATGCTAGATGCTCAGTTACCTATGATCTTGAAGATTAAATTAACTTCCAAAAGCTGTCACTGTTACTAATCACCCAGTATCTAGCATGTGCCAAGTTCTTTTGCACATTCTTTTGACCACTTAGGTAGTCAAAAGACTACCTACCCCATTAGGTAGGTACTGTTATTATTTTACAGATGAGAGAATTGAGTTTAAATATACTGCCAATGGTCACATAGCTCAGAAATAACCAAATGGAACTGAACCCAGGTCTGTCATATTCCAAAGTCATCTTTCTATTATTCTGGTATCACGTGACATTTATATCCCAGTTTCTTTCTGGCATGGTTGAGGGAGGCAGTGGAAAAACTGCATGAATTTGAGATTAATAAATAGTTCTAACACATACTTCCTTTGCCCCCTGGGCAAGTTTCTTAACCTCTGAGTTTGTTTTCTCATCTGTAAAATAAACCTCACAATGCCTAGTTTGAAGAAAAGGTAAGTAAAGGAGATAGCATTTAATACTGAAGTGTTAATAAGCATCAAATAAATATTCCCTTCAAAGGATTTGAAACAGCTTATAACTGAACACACACATTCACAAATAGAATTTGGAGGAGGGTGCGAGCCAGTTGCTATGGGGAAGTCAGTGGTGGGGCTTTTCTGGGACCAAGCACACAGGGGCTGGGCTCAAGGAAACAACGTAGGAGCGAGGCAGAGAAGACCAGTGTTGCAAACCAAAAGGGAATGAAAGAGACACTCTTCTGAAGTTACATTTTGTCCTTGCCTCCCACAAACTGGCTTGCTCATGCCTTTCAGTAAACCCTAGAGTAGGTCTTTTTTTCAACACTTCACTGAATGAGTGTCACAGGATACCTGAAGTTTCCTGGAATTGAGTCATCTCATGCAATTTCAAATATCTAAAGTGCTAAATGAAAGAAAAATCCAACTTGTTATATTTCTGCCAAGCTTCTTTGGGAACAATAGATGAGGAAAGCCAATCTGGCAGTGTTCGGTGCAGGGGAGATCCAGCCAAAGGCTAGGAGGTCCCCTAGTTTAAGGAGTGGCAGGCCAGTCCCCACAGACTCCAATTAAATTGGCTGAGTGCTTAGGGCTTGCCTCATGCACCCTGGAGGGGCCCACATTTTACAGAGACTTTGGCAAGGGGCAGGCAGCATTGATTCAGGTTATTTTTGTTTCTTCTTAATGCTCCATGGTGACATTTTGGATATTCTTTAAATAAACAACTGAATTTTATGAAAGATGAACTAGCATATAGTGAACTAATGAAAAATTTAAATACTTACAAACCTATAACCTTAATGAGGCAACAGTCAAAAATATGTTTTATAAAATCTGTGTCCATGTATCCAACATATATGGCATTCTTGGTTTTCTAGCTAATAATGGCGGGTTCTACTATTTGAGGAAGGTGGGACAATAGGATATATAAGATGCCAGAATTAGTCTGGCTGTATATAACAGAGCCTTGAAAACCAGAAGCTTAAACAAGATAGAACTTTATTTTCCTTTTATTTAAAAGAAATCTATCAGTGGTCAGTCCAGGGGTAACATAGTGCTCCATGGTCATCAGGAACTAGAACTTCCAGGTTTCTATATCTGCCATCCATGGTTTGTGGCACTCGATGGCTACTGGAGTGCCTCATGTGACAGAAAGGAAGTTGAAGGGTATGCCCCTTCCTTTCAAGGAGACTTCTTATAATTTCTGCAGTTGCATCTTGTCTGCTTACATCGGATTGGCCAGAAAGCAGTCACATGATCATACCCAAGTGCAAGGAAGCTGGAAAACTGTAGTTTATTAGCTGAGTGTATTGTGCCCAGAGCAAAATCAGATTTTGTTACAAGGAAGGGAAGGACCAATATTGGCAGGCAATGTTGGTTTGCAGATTTGCAATCTGCCTCTACTTCCTTTCTAGACTAGGATGCATAACCGAATGCTTCCATTGTTCTGAATACTACTAGTTAAGACTGTCTATTTATATAAATTATCATAATTATTATTTTTACTTATTTTAGAGAGGGGGTGGAAAGAGAAAGAGAGGAAAAGAAACATTGACATGAGAGAGAAACATGGGTCAGTTGCGCCCCGATGGGGGCTGACCCTGCAACCCAGGCCTGTGTCCTGACCAGGAATCCAGCAGCAACCCTTCACTCTGCAGGTCGCTGCCCAACCAACGCAGCCTCACTGGTCAGGGCTAACTGATCATTTTTTAATCTTCATATAGTCAGTAAAATGCCACAGGTTAGGAGTCAATAGACATCTAAAATTACGAGACAAAGTGGGATGCGATGAAAGTTCGAGACACAAGTTCAAAACTCGGCTTCATTTTCAGCTGAGTCATCTCAGCTGACCTACCATGGTAGGTAAGTAAAATCTCAGAAAAAATATTTAAAAATTTTTTTGGTACTTTGAGGTAATAATACATTTGGGTAAATTGTTTGAAAGCAAGTTTTTTTTTTTTTTAATAAAGTCATTGTGGCTTTTTAAAAATATGTGTGATTTTTTAAAAAAGATATTTGATTAGAGAATGTAATTAAATTTTTTAAGACTAATCTATTAGATAAATAATTGCTTAAACTCTCAGAAAAATTTTATTTGTGAGATTTGTAAGTCCGAATTTTAAGTGTTTGAGGTGTGTGAAAGAATAAAATACAGTAAATTCATAATCGTGGTTTGAAATGTCAGATTGGACAAGGAATTGTGGTAAGGAATCTGATTAATTATGTAGGAGGTATTGGCCACTGAAGAAATTCTCATTCATGAAATTTATGAATGAACCGCACATCAGTCAAAGAATGGATGAAAGGTGTGTTCCATTTGATTTATAAAAAGAAAGGATTTAATACATAAAAGCAAAAAATACAATATAAAAATAATGCATGTGTATTGTGCTTAATGGCTTAAAAATAGCAGGTGTAAAAATGAAAACCTTTAACATAATGGATATTGATTAAAATTAAAGTAGCTGGGACTGTTCCTTGAACACACAAAAACACCCTCTGTCATTAAAAAAAAACACTAACAGTTATTATTCACCCCATTTCACAGATGAAGAAAGTAAGTCACAGAGTAGTTAAGTAATTTGCCTCATATCCCACAGGGGGCCACACAGCTGGGATTCCAACTGAACTTTCCCGCACTCTCTCAGTTAAGGCTGGAGTTTTTTTCCAGGAAGCAGCTCCAGGCCTTCCTGAATCCACAGGAGGTAGGAAGTTGAGGTCTAGGTAAACTGTCTTTCACTTTCACTCTGGCTAGAACCAAGATACCCTGGCTAAGTGCTTCTGCAGTGAGAGCTTCCAGGACTCCTCACATGAACGATAGAAACAGATGCCACATTTTTGTTTTTTAACTAGTTTATTTTCATTGAAAAATTAATATATACACATAATAAAAAATCCATGAGCCCTGGCTGGTGTGGCTCAGTGGTTGAGTACTGGCCTGTAAATCAAGGGGTTGCTGGTTCGATTCCCAGTCAGAGCACATGCCTGGGTTGCAGGCCAGTTCCCAGCAGGGGACGCACGAGAGGCAACCACACATTGATGTTCCTCTCCCTCTCTTTCTCCCTCCCTTCCAGCTCTAAAAAAATAAATAAAATCTCTTTTAAAAATCTATGAAAATTTAGAAAGTGTTAAAAAAGAGTCTGTGAAAACAAGTTGTTCCAATGTTCCTCACTTCAAGCAAAAGAAGAAAACAAAAAACTGGCGATACCAAGGGCCGGTGAAGATGTGGAGGAACTGAAATTTTCATACAATCCTGGTAGTAAAAACAAGGTAGAGCCACTTCAGAAAACACTTTGAGTAGTGTTAGGAATAGAGAAGAGTATATAACCTCCACTGTGTAGAAAGTGTTTGTACATTTAAAAAGTTCAAGAAGACAGTTTGCTACCTTGGTGATCATGTGGTAGATGACTTTATTTTATTTCCTGTTAGCTTTTTTCTTAAAAATACCCCAAAATTGTTATTGTGAAAGAAACATTCTAAGGTTCGGGGTACTCAACAGATTCCCTTGACCCCGGATTTCAGATCTCTGGCGTTACTATCTTAAAAAATCTACATTCGTGGGTTTTGTCTTCAAAAACCATAAGCCATCACATTTTGAAATAAAATAAAATACTGTAATGTCGGAGTATATTAGAAGCTTCCTTAGAAATTAAAGTATGGTTCTGTTTATACTTCTGTTGTTAAAATTTACACTTTTAAAAGTGAATTTATTGGGGTGACATTGGCTAATAAAATTATATATATTTCAGGGGTACAGTTCTATAGTACATATTGTAAAATTTGCACTTCTAAATATGAGACTCAAGACTTCTAAGGCTTCGCTGTCCAGCACGGTAGCCGCTAGCCACTGGCTCTCCAGCACGTGAACTGTGGCCAGTCGTAACTGAGAGGTGCTGCAAGTGTAAAGACTTACTCCATTTTGAAGACTTTGAATTAAAAAGAAAGAATATAAGGTATATTGTCGGAATTTTTTATATTGATTACATGTTGAAATAACATGTGTATGTAAATTAAATAAAATGTATATTAAAATTAATTTTATCTGTTTTTATTTTTTAATATTTTATGTATTTGTTTTTAGAGAGAGGGGAAGGGAAAGAGAAAGAGGGAGAGAAACATCGTGGTTGCCTCTCAGCTCTCTCTACTGGGAACCTGGCCTGCAACCCAGTCATGTGCCCTGACTGGGAATCGAACCAGCAACTGTTTGGTTCGCAGCCTGAGCTCAATCCACTGAGCTACACCAGCCAGGGCCCTACCTGTGTTTTTAGTAATTGATCTCATTACTATTATCTGTTCCTTTTACTTTCTCAATGTGGTTACTAGAAAAACTTAAGTTCCATATATAGCTCATATTATCTTTCTATTGGCAGAGCTGCTTTAAAAATCTGTTCTCAATCTAGCCTTTTGAGCTTCATATTCTCTCTCATGTTTGCACACGAACCAGCACTACAGACCCTTCCCTCATTCCCATGGTAAGACACTGTGCCATTTTCTGCTACACTTTCCTGCTGTGATTGCCTCGGGTTGCAGTACAGTTCTCCATGTTAATTCATGTTTAAATCTTATTGATCCTCAGGCCCTGCTACAATGTTGCCCTATCAATGATGCCTTCTGCAGTAACAGGGATCCCACCCAGCTGTGTGCAACAGAAACCGCAGTTAGATACCTCAATCAAACAGGAGTTTCTCCCTCTTTTGTGTCCAGGAGGGTCAGGCCAAAGCTAGCGCATCAGTTTCCTAATGCCCTCAGCCTCCGAGCTATTTTTTGCCTTTCTGTTTCACCACTGTTGATGTGAGGCTTCTCTCTTCATGGGTGCTTTATAGTCACAAGACAGCTGATGCGCCTCCAGCCATAAATCTGTGTTCTAGGTAACTGAGAAGGAAAAGAAAGGAGAAAAGCAGAATTTTTTCAGAGGTCTTCAGCAGACTTTCACTTTTATCTTATGGGCCAGTATTGTGTCAAGTAGATGCCCCATTTTGCAAGACAGAGAGAAAAATACAGTTCTTTTTGGTTTTGCTATTGTTTTCATTCTTGTTGGTTTTGGTTTTTCTTTTTTTTCTGGAAAAAATGCTGTAAGGATATATTAATAAGGAACAGGGGATTCTAGTAGTGTCTACCCACCTCTTTGATTTTACTGGTAAAAGTTTATTTCCCTGGGTAGTGCTGAATACACACTGAAAATTTTTACTGTTTTTGCTTGCCTCTTCCTAGCTTCCCGAGGGACTTTGCTTCCCTGGTAAACATAGTTTTTCTTCAAGCAGGAACACAGTAGCTTACCACATTTTAGATTTTCTTAATTGCCATCCCATCCCGGTGTTGCGCCGGGGTCTTTTCATTCATTGTGCACATGCCTGGGGTCTAAGAGCTTTTCAGGGCTGAGGTATTTGACACCTGAAAAAAATGTATTGGCTTCTGAATGCACAAAGAAAATGGTATTATAAAATCATTATATTTGATTAAATGTCTATAAAATATATAGTTATACTCAATACATTGTTAAATTCAGTATTCACAAAAATGTCATTATATTTGAAATCTATGTACAGATTATGGTCTCATTTTCCTGAGTATGCATAATGATTATACAGAAATAGTACCTGATCAGAAATTAAATGATTCACTCCTAGCTTTAGTGGCCATTACAGTTGCTTTCCTGAGCTTCTTTCCAGCCAGGTTATTGCTCCAAGCTTTTCACAGTACAGCAGTTCCCCCCTTGTCTGCAGGGGATACATTCCTTCCAAGACTCCCAGTAAAGGCCTGAAACCACAGATAGTACCAAACCCTGTATATACTAATGTTTTCTTACACATACATACCCATGATAAGGTTTAATTTATAAATTAGGCACTGTAAGAGATTAACTAATAATGTCAATAATGTCAATAACTAATAATAGAATAATTATAATATAATAAAAGTTATGTCAAAGTAGTTTCTCTCTCCAAATATGTTGTTGTACTATACAGCAGGTCCTTGAATAATGTTGTTTTGTTCAACTTCATTTTGTTATAACATCGATGAGAAAAAAAATGGCCTCCTAGCTGGGGCCACTGTCTGTGTGGAGTTTGATGTTCTCCTCATGTCTGTAGTTGACCACAGGTAACTAACACCATAAGGGGAAAGACAACTGTCCCTGTAATTCTAAGTGGGTGACTGAGTTGGAAATGGGGAGGTGTAATCCATTTGGGCCAATGAAACAGGGATATAAGTGTACTGCCTTCTCTGCCCACCCCTGACAGCTGTGAATAAGGAAGGGTTTGGACTTTACTGCTGCTGGCAGCCTATCTCATAACCACAGAGAGACCTAGGCCTAGGACAGAGCCTACGCTTGTGGTATGCAGGGCAAAGAGAAGGGGGAAAAATTAGGCTCTTGTAAACACAGTGAATACACTAAATCAAGAGCCCTGAAATCTGACCAACCTCTGGACTTCCAGTTGTGTGTGCTAGTGAATCACAGTGTTCTCGTTAGTGCCGACCTCATTAAAAATAAATGACATACATAAGGCTTCAGAATTCTGCAGATCACATAATTTTATCCCCTAATTTATTTAAAGGACACAGAGCCCCAATGATTCAAGTAATTTACTCAACATTTGCTGTATTACTTTGCTAGGGCTGCCACAATAACATACCACAGACTGAGGGGCGTAAACAACAGAACCTTGTCTTCTCGCAGTTCTGGAGGCTAAAAATCCAAAATCAAGGTGTTGGCAACTTTGGTTTCTCCTGAAGCCCCTCTCCTTGGCTTGTAAATGGCAGCCTTTTTTGCTGTGTCTTCACCCGGCCTTTCATCCATGCACCTCTTCTGTCTCCCTCTGTGTTCACATTTCCTCTTTTTGTAAGCACACCAGTGAGAGTGGATTAGGGCCCATCCTAAGCACCTCATTTTCACTTAATTACCATTTAAAGGCCCTATATATAAATGCACAGTCACACGCTGGCTGTTCTGGAGGTTAGGGCCTGGATTTGGGGAAGGGGGACAGAAGTCAGTCTGTAACAGCTGCCTTGAACCTTCTCACCACAGTGCTAGAAGCCAAACCAGGACACCACCCTTCCTGACTTCCAGCTGTGCTTTCTTACCACAATGAAAGGAATATTGAATTTCTGTGTAATGTCTGTTCGAATTACAATGAAAAATTTTAGAAGGAATTAAGGTAGCATTTACAAGGGGGTGGAAGTGCAGGTCATTAGCAGTAAAGCTGGAAGGAAGGTAGAAGCTAAAAAAAAAAAAAAAAAAAAAAAAAAAAAAAAAAAAAAAAAAAAAAAAAAAAAAAAAAAACAAAAAACCAGTCTGAGCTTTCAACTCTAAAACCCAATTATATAGAAAGGGCATTTTTATTTTATGAGACTATATTCCATTATTCTAGAAAAATGAAATATTCACACTACTCAATAATAGAGGATTGGTTGGGTAAACCTTGGTATAACCATCCACTTGAATACCTACAAACCAAAAGGTTGCCAGTTCGATTCCTGGTCAGGGCTCGTGCCTGGATTGCAGGCTAGATCTCTGGTTGGGGGCCAGCGAGAGGCAACCAATGAATGTTTATCTCACCCATCAATGCTTTTCTCCCTCTCTCTCTCTCTCTCCCTTCCCCCTCTCTAAAAACAAATAAACTCTAAAAAAATTATAAGGTAAATATATATTTCTTAAAATGAAAAGATGATAAAATTTTAAAAAATTAAAAAATAACATTAATTGACTACATGCTATTCTCTGTTTTAAAAACATACATTTATGTATATATGCAACTTCTGACAACATACACATAAAACTATTAGTACTAGATAATTGAATTATGGAAAATATTTTTCCTCTTTACTTTTTCCTAAAAGTTTTAAATAAATCTGGAAAGTTTGTGTGTTGAACACTGAGAAAGGTCTCCCTATCTGGGGGGAGGAGGGGTCAAATGTGAAGGCTTTGTTTTGGCTGATCAAGCCAGCAGCAACCAGCAGCAAAATGGGCACACTTTGGGCACAAAACCTGCAGACCAGCTGCTACCCTGGTGGCTGGACTCCACTGAACACAATATTCTTATTTCGGGAGGAATCATTCCTGCTTTTCCTTAGGAGCTTAGCATCCTGCCTGGCCCCTTCCCTGAGCACCATGCAGGGAAAGTTTTTTTTTACTTTGTACTTTCTTTCTCCTTTTCTAGCAAAGCCTGTCTTCCTGTTGCCTATTCTGAAGGCAGAAACCATGAGCTGTACCAGCACGGAGAGCACGGCCTTGGGACATGAGCATGCGTGAGGCGTAGTCAGGCCGTCTGCGCACGGAGCCGCAGCACAGCTGAGCACGCGGGCCTGCCTTACTCTTCCACGTCCTGGTGAAATGATTAGTCCGCAGCAGCAAGCTGTTTGAGTTATTTGGAAATACCTCTTTTCCTTTGCCCACTCTCCACCTTGAGCACCGTACGTACCCTCGCATCTGGCAATAGCCTTATACTTATCGCATGATCAGCAATAGTGTACCAAGTGTTTTATAGGCACCACCCATTATGGGAGAAGGAACCGCAGAGTGGCAGCTTAATTTCAGGCCTTGGCCAGGTATTCAAAGAATGGCCTTGCACTTGGCTTCTGGTCTGAACTTGGCTGAATTGTGTAATGATCATTCCTGCTAACTTTTGCCTCCTGGCATTTTCCTCTTGGAGAGCTGAGGCTAGAAAATGAGTCATTACGTTCCCAGCGTGGTGGAAGAGCTGTACCAGAGTGCGTATGGGTTTTTGTCAGCCCTCCTGATCCTTTCTTCCCTCTCAGAGCGTGGTCCCGAGCTCACCAGCACTGACCAAAAGAGGGAAGTTGCAAGGCCCCGGAGGAGAGGACAGGTCGCCGAAATAAGGAGTGTGACTTGGAAACTGGGCAGGAGAGCTGCTTGTTGTTGGATATGATTTTTACCTACTGCGTTGGGGTATGCAGGAACTCCGAAAAGTAAAAACATGTGGTTTTTGTTGTTGTTTTTGCTTGGACCTTGGGAAACTAAGTGATAAAATAGCAGAGTAAAGCCAATGAAACTCTCTTTGAAGCACTAATACACTAATACTAATTGCAAATCCCAGGATGATTCTGTTTTAATTCAATGCCTTCAATGTTGCCACTTTTGCTTACAAAGAAGTGAGATAAATGGAGGCAATGAAACAGATTAAGCAATTTTTTATGTGGGAAAAGTCTGAGTTTTCCTATGATTTCAGTTGTTTTTGGTCTCTTGATTATAGTGACTGATACTACTAGCATCTTGGTTTCGAAAGTAGATGTTATAATGTATTTCTATTTAGCAATTAGGATTACAATGTAATTAATGCCAGGTAGGTAATATAGAAAGTAAGTACAGATTTGCTCTAAGACTACTTTTATTGGTAAACAGCATGATGAGTAGTAAAGGAAATATTTATTGAAATATAATCATGCAAATGGAAAAATGAGGATGCGCACTATACTTGCGTAGTACCTGAAATACCTTGTATCTATCTGTTCTTGTGTTTTGTAATTATTTGTTACATAAAATTTCTTGTACCATAGTATGTCAAAAATAAATGCTAAAATTTCTTTATAATATAAAAAAACAAGTATCTAAATATAAATAAATTAAAACATTGAGGGAAAAGATTTTTTCCCTGGAAGTTGGGGCCAAAAACATGGGTGTGCATTATCCATGGCAAAATATGGTAGTCTCCATTAGGTTGAGGACCAGGTAGAGCACAGCTGTTCTGGCTAATGGGGGAACCAAGTGGGGAACCTTTCCCACCAGGTGGGACTATCTGGCAAAGCAGGAGTGCTCATGGTTAGACCTCTGGGGCCCTATGAGGCTCAAAGATGTCAAGGCAGCCTGGGAAATGTTAGACCGTAACTGTACGTACAGAAGAAGAGTGAGGTTTGGCTCCTGACAGCAAAGAGCTTGAATTTTCTGGGCTGGGATGGGAGTGGGGGTTGGGGGTTTAAGAGTGTCAAACTATTATAAATGATTCTGCCTGTAAACACAGGAGGACTTCTGAGGAAACTGGATGCAGTAATTGGGACAGATTAACTTTATAAAAAACATGGTGCTTTGCTTGAACCTTAAAGGTAGGTAGGATGCGTGGTTGGGGAAGGCAACTAGGGGGTGCATTTCAGAAGAGGAATGAAGTGAGGAAGCTTTTGTTTCTGTTTAAAGGACATTCAATTCATTTATTCAACATATGCTTATTAAGGGCCTACTCAGGCAGTCCAGGGTACGGGGTAAAAATGAAGCCGGCCTTGCCCGTTGGGCTGTCTGGGCCAAGTTGAAGGTGAGCTATGGGGCAGTGGAGTCCCAGCAAGGTATTTGACTGAGGCCTACCATTCACCAAGGGCGTTAAATGTAGACTTTGGACATAATCTCCAATGAGGTAAAACCACCATAGAAATATACCAGTGGGAGAAAAAATGTTTAAGTTTTTAATTGTTATAAACACTTAAAATATACCACAATTTCAATACACTTGTAACATGTACTTTTAAATATACGAAGACCTTAAATCATGGAAGTAGCCCTGGTGTCCCTTAGCTTCAGGAATGCCGAGCTGGCCAGGTTGCTTCTCCATGGCTCCATCTGGCCACAGTCTGATTGGCTCTTCAGGACTCCCCCCCTCCCCCCCACCCTCCCACCCCACCCCACCCCACCCCACCCCCGCTCCACGATGCCCTCCTCTTTGTCCATGCTGAGCATTCCCATGTTGGTGCCCCTGGGGCACTTTGGGCTTGTTCTCTCCTGTGGAGCAGTTGGTGCTTAATGCTCTGACCAACTGGGCTACCCAGCATGTGCTGGCAGGCACAGAAAGGAAAAGAAGTCTGTAAATCACTGAAGGGAGCATGATGTTCTTTCCAGTACAGGACAGTCATTTTGGGGTTGTCCAGGACGGATGTGTACCCCCAGAGATATTTATCGGAGGCTTATTTCACCTCTTGTACTTGGCAATAAAAGCACACAGATGCATACCAGCATGTTCTCAGGTTTGTTCTAATTTTATACCCCAGATACACTCTGAGAGAAAAGATAGAGGGGTGTTCTTTGACTCCAGGAAATTCATTATGACTTAACTTTCTCTTCCTTAATGAA
This sequence comes from Anoura caudifer, assembly GCA_004027475.1. Lineage (NCBI taxonomy): Eukaryota > Metazoa > Chordata > Mammalia > Chiroptera > Phyllostomidae > Anoura > Anoura caudifer. Next base: position 27,544 of record PVKU01003634.1, read on the forward strand.
CGACTTCTGCTATGTGTTATTTATTTGTGACACACCAAATAGTTTAGCTGGCAAAACATAAAGAGAAAGAAACCTCACCATATCTTCAGGAATCAACAATGATAACAACAAAAAACTTAAAAAGAGAGAGAAGAAAAAAACCTTCCATGGATACAATTATCTCAGTTGGCAGCAACGAAGTCCAAAAGTTCTAGTATAAAATGGCTGTACAAATGAGCCCAAAGAGTTCTAGCACAATCAAATTAATAGTTTGGGGTGTGTGTGAGGACAGAGTAGATGTAGGTAAACATCACATTAGGCATTCTGAGAACTGTTTGCAGAGTTTTAAAGACAATTATAATACCCTCACAATGACCCCATGGGTAATGATGTTCTCAGATCTGGACATCAGGAAATCTGTGAGTATGTACTTGATCAGCTAGAAGAAAGCTGTGCTGATCCTACATGTGATTATGAGTTCAGCTGACACCTTAATAGGAAAACAAAAGATCCAAAGTCTGTTAGAGTCACTAAAGCATATAATGTCCTGGAACAGGGAATCACTGTACTGTACAATCTTGCAGGAGGTGTAACATTTCAGATGTGTTCTTTCAGGCTGGAGGTTATTTGGGAAATGAGTGTATGAGAATCATAAGACCGGCAAATCACCGCTCACATCCTGAAGAAATTCTGACTTCATCTTTGGACTGTGGTTTTTTTTGGAACCCTGAGTTGCTTTTGAATTATAATAAATGCTTCAAACCAACCAAAGGGGCTTTCATATGAAGCTTGGGGAGATATAAATGTGAGATTAGAGGATACTAGACACTGAAGTAATGTGGGAATTGCTAAAACACAAGTTTCATGCCTGGATCTAGCAATGCTGTAGCATTGCTCCTGATTGGCTCAGTGAGCTTTTGAGCGTGGAGGTCCTTGTGCCTTGGCCCACTCCAGGGGATACCATGGTTCCTGTCTTCTCTCTCATTTATAAAAATGTACTGTCTTGAATCTAAAGGAACTATATGAAAGAGTGATTACATGGACAAATGCACACGTAACTTGATTTTGTTTTACATTATTTGTTTTGCATAATGTTTTGTTTTACACTCAAGCTGCCTTATCAGCCAGCTTTGCCACTGGGCACTGTTTGCAGGGGTCACCTCAGGGCCAGGACTAAAGTAAGGTGAGTGAGGCACTCACCTTGGGCACAAACTTTAAGAGGATGCCAAAAAACTAAGCAGTCAAGGTAAGTGATAATTTTAATGCAGTGTTTTAACAACTATAAAGGACACAGAGACAAAGCCAAGGGGGGCGAGTGGAATCAGGGGAGGGAGGTGGGGATGGCTGGGGTTGGGGGGAGTAGGGGTGGGAAAGGCAGGCAACTGTGCTTGAACAACAACAACAACCACAACAAACCAAACTGACAAACCGTGGCTCATAGGTCAGCTACCAGCTTTTGTAAATAAAGTTTTTTGGAAGCAGAACCCGGATTTAGGCATAGAGACTGAGGCAGGATCATCCAAGTACAGCATCAGATCCTGTCTGCATTTATGTTTGTATTGTTTATCATGATTTTTTTGGCATTAATTTTGGTTTTAAAAGATTATCCCATATATCTACATTGCCTTCCAACCTTCCACCCACTCCCATCAACTTTGGCAGTGACAAAGACATCCTCGATTAACATCAATTAATGTCTAGTGTACAAAGCTGACTCCCCACCCCCGAATCAATGCTTTCTTGCTTCTTAGGGGTGTGATGATTAAGTTCACACCTTGTTCCCCTATTTTTCTGTCTTTCCCAGATCACAGGTAGGTTAATCCCATCACTGGTGGTAATTTTCTTCTATCCATACATACATAGTTATTTTTAATATCCTTTTTCTTTCTCCCTTCAAATTATCAGGCAAGTTTTTACTTAGGGTATTAAAAAAACTAATTTGGAGTGAAAGAACACTTTGTAAAGAACCTGTGTCAATAGGATGACCTTGGCCCAGTTCCTTAGCTTTGATGGAGCTGCTGCCTCTATATGTTCCATAGGTTAGTTTAGTTGACCGACACTTAGCTTTCCTTCAAGCTGTATAATTTCTGGATCATAGATTATGTATCTGAACTGCTAAAGGTCTTGAGAGTACCTGAAGGTTCATTTAATTCATTTATAAATTAAGTACTTGTATATCATATGTGTACACTAAAACACAAACACATCATGTTTTAAAAATTAGAGTATTGAGACTTCTGGTCAAGATGGTGACACAGGTAAACGCAGTCACTTCCTTGTGCAACCACATCAAAATTACAATTAAAATATAGAACAACCATCACTCAGAACTGGCAGAAATTGAGTTGAATGGAAGTCTGAAAACTATGGAATTAAAGAAACCACACCCATCCAGACTGGCAGGAGGGACAGAGACGTGGAACAAGCTGACCCCACACCCATGTGTGGTGGATAAAAATTCAGGAGGCATGTCTTGGGAGTGAAGAGCCCCAACCCCACATCAAGCCCCCCAGGCAGGGTTCCAGTGCCAGAAATCTCTAAGTCCCCATAACTTTTGGCTGCAAAAATAGGCAGGGGTTGAGTTGGTGGAAGAAACGTTTAGAGTCCCCAGCAGTTCCTCTTAAAGAACCCACACACAGACTTACTCAGACTCAGTCCTCCTGAGCTCCATTACTGGGGCAGCAGCTTGAAAGACACCAGTGACATACAAAGAGGAACTGAAGTATCTGGCATCAGGACGAGAGCTAAGGGTCAGCTTTCTCCCAGGCAGAAAAGTAGGCAGAGGCCCTTGTCCCTTTTATGAACCCTCCCCCAACAGAGCCACAGAGCCAGCAGGTGGGTGCCATCTGAGACTCCATTGACCTGGCTAACACTGTTTTGCCCTACCCTGGAAATCCCCTGAGGCTCTGTCCCACCCAATTTACAGCTATTAACAGTGGCTTTTCTACATGAATGGCTAGTCTGGGCTCATGCTTCAAAACTTCCTAACTCCTCTCAAACAAGCAACAGCCTGCCTCAGTGAGCCCCTAGCACCTATATCACTTGCTAAATGGCTAGAGGAACAGCACTGGCAGTAGCCAGCCTAGATTCACACCTTGACTTCACCTGGGAATCTCCAAGCCTAGCACAAGTAGCAGCCATGTTAGATTGCTCTATAGCTCCTGCAGAGTGGCCCTGGACAAAGTACAGGTGGGGGATGTCCTTGGCCTGTACCACCTGGGAAACCCTAGGACTTGCAAATCCAGTGGACAGCTATAGGGCACTTCCACCCTTCCCCAGCACAGTTGATCCTCCACGGAGGGCAGAGGTTGGTGGTTCGTGGTCACAGCTAGTCCTTGCAGCTGACTGGCCTGGTAAATCCCTCCCACTGACCTTCCAATGGTAATCAAGCCTCAACTACAAGAGGAGGGTGTACTTAGCCCACACAAAGGGCTCACCTTGAGTACCCAGCTTGGGTGATAGGGGAGGCTATGCCACTGGAACCTACAGGACACTGACTACATTAGGCCACGCTACCAAGATGGGGAGTTATAGCAGCTCTACCGAATACATAGAAACAAACATAGGGAGGCTGCCAAAATGAGCAAAGAATCATGGCCCAAATGAAAGAACAGATCAAACTCCAGAAAAAGAACTAAACAAAATGGAGATAAGTAATATGTCAGACGCAGAGTTCAAAACAGTGGTTATAAGGATGCTTAAGGAACTGAGGACCTCAACAGCATAAAAAACATCCAATCAGAAATGAAGGATACACTAATTGAAATAAAGAACAATTTACAGGGAATCAACGGTAGAGTGGATGAAGCTGAGAATCAAATCAATGATTTGGAACATAAGAAAGCAAGAAACAAGCAATCAGAACAAGAGGAAGAAAAAAGAATTAAAAAAAATGAGGGTAGTGTAAGCAGCCTCTGGGATAACTTCAAGTATTCCAACATTCTCATCATAGGGGTACCAGAGGAAAAAAGAAAACAAGAAATTGGACATCTATTTGAAAAAACAATGAAAGAAGACTTCCCTAATTTGGTGAAGGAAATAAACTTGCAAGTCCTGGAAGCACAGAGAGTCCCAAACAAGATGGATGCAAAGAGGCCTACCCCAAGACACACCATCATTAAAATGCCAAAAGTTAAAGAAAGAATCTTAGAAGCAGTAGGTGAAAAACATTACTTACCTAGAGGGGAGTTCCCATAAGACTGTCTCATGATTTCTCCAAAGAAACTTTGCAGGCTAGAAGGGATTGGCAAGAAATATTCAAAATCATTAAAAGCAGGGACTTAAACAGCTCTAGTCAGCCAAGCTGTCATTTAGAATCAAAGGGCAGATAAAGAGCTTCCCAGGCAAGAAAAAACTAAAGGAGTTCATCATCACCAAACCATTAGTACATGAAATGCTAAAGATACTTAATTAAGCAAAAGAAGAATATGAAAATTATGAACAATAAAATGGCAATAAATACATGTCTTTCAACAATTGGATCTAAAAAACAAACTAAACAAGAACTGAGACAGAAACATGGACACAGAGAGCATTTTGGTGGTTGTCAGAGGGGAGGGGGGTGTAGGGAGAATGAGTAAAGAGTTGAGGGGATTAAGAAGTACAAGTAGGTAGTTATAAGAATAGCCATGGGGATGTAAAGTACAGCACAGGAAATGGAGCAGCCAAAGAACTAATATGCATGACCCATGGATGTGAACAATGGTGGGGGGATTGCCTGAGGGAGTGGGGGTGCTGGGTGGAGGGGGGCAAAGGGGGATAAATTGGGACAACTGTAATAGCATAATCAATAAAATATAATTTAAATAAGTCAATAAAATTAGAGTATTACATTTGCTGAAATGCATTTTAAAAATATCTTATTTAATGGCCTATAAGTGGCTACTTAAGCATGTCTAATGAAAAATACAGGATTGTCCCTAAAGAACTTTATATCAGAAAAGAGCCCAAACTACTGACATATTATCCTTTGTATACATAAAGCACATAAACAGATACACTTTCAACAGTTTTCTATTAAAAATGTTTATTAAATAAGTAAATACAGCGCAAAACAACACTAAAACATTAAAAGTTTTTTTAATATACAGCTATCAGACATATTAAAAATCATCCATGTTCAACTCAGTTTTTCAAAAACATTGCTTATATTTAAGTCATCAATATTTAATTCTATTAGGGAATTTCCTTGAATTTTGACAGCATGCCTGAGTGAGAATGTGCAAATTACACAATCCCCATGGAAATGACCTTGTGACCCCCGTATTTTATTTAGGTCAGTGTAGCCAGCAGTGACCACCTCTTCCTCCTCCATGTGAATGCTGTGAAAAAGAAGAATTCTCAGCCCTGATGGAAGTTGGGGGTGGGGAAGTGTGAGAAGCAGAAAAGGGCAGCGAACCAGGCAGGCGTGTGCTAGGAAGCTCCAGGCTTTCTGAATCTGCAGTGGCTGGGCAGCCTCAGAAAAAAGCAGTTTTTAAATCACCTGCATGCCTGGGGAGGCAGGGTGGGTCCAGGTAGCTACTACCTCCTCCCCTAACTTCATCTATTTACACTTTGTGTTAATGGAAAGTGTGTACTGACCCAGTTGATAGAAATATAACTAGCTTTTTTCAGGCAAGGACTGTTTAAGGTAATCTCGTCTCCCTGGGTTCTGTTTTGCCCAGCACCAGTCTTCTCTCTACACAGAAAGACACTGAGTGAGCTTTCCCTGCTGCACTCTGGTCATGTGGCTTCTTTAGGAGGCCCCTGGGCTTACTGGATGAAGGGTAACCTCTTAGCTGGACATACAAGCCCTGTTGCGAGCTGGCCCCTGCCTTCAGCTCTGGCTGCTGATCCTACCATGCACAGCACAGCTCAATAGTTGTCCACCTATGCATTTTTTATTGAGTTATAATATAAGTGCATTTATCACAAGTGTAGAACTTTGTGACTTTAATGTATTTTTGTACCCAGTTGTAACCACATCCAGATCAATAAATAAAACATTTTTCTCATTCCATAGTTTCCAGTGTGCCCCTTCCCAGTCTATACACACCCCACCCACCACCCCTGGTTTTGCCTGTTCTTAAACTTTATTTAAAGGATAGTACACAATATGTATTATTTTGTCTGTCTCCTGTCAACATAGTGAAATTCATCCGTATTGTACCTGTTTTTAGTTCATTTTTTCTTGCTGAGTAGTGGTCCACTATATGAACATATTACAACTTATGTATCTATTCTCTTGCTGCTTCTTCATATTTCTTTTATACTACTTAGCTTAGTAGAAGGCTTGAATGAAAAGGCAGATGGAGGCTTAGCCACTGCCTGGGAAGCGGTTTCCTGTGGCATCAGGGAGACTCACTCCTAGTATATTGTCTGACCTTGAACCTGGTAGCCTCAGCAGCCTGACTTGTGAAACTACGCAGAGGAACTCAGAGCAACCATGTCCTCGGGCCTTGGTTAGAAAGTAAGCACCCATTTATTTACCTATAATGAGAAATACAACTTGTCATATATTTAGATGACTACATTCATATATTTTTAAAATGGTCCTAGAATATTTATGTAGCCTTTCTTCCAAGGAACTATGAATACGTATAATAACGAGTTGCCACAGCATTCTGGTAATAGATTGTTGGAATTTACAAATGAAGAATTTGGGACAAAAAGGAAGAACTAAGGTACCCAACACAAACTTGTAAGGGAAAAAAATCAGCTTTAACCATATTTCTGCTTTTTCCCCTCAAGCCCAGAAGGAAGAACAGCCAAGTGGTTGAGCGGCAGGCTCTGGGGCCATAGGGTCATGCATTTAAATGTGTGTGATCTGCTCCCACCTCTTCGACCTTCTGCTAACTACACTGCGTTCCCAGGCCTCAGCTCTGCCACCAAGAAAAATGGGATGTAACAGGAGTTCAATGAGCTGACAGGGACAGAGATTTGGGCAAGGCTGGAATGTAGCAAGCAGTTTAAAAATGTTAGAAATGCCAGTGTTATTATTGCCTTGGTATATATAGTCACTTCACTCATTCTCAGAAAATTCGATCACTTTTAGGAATTACTAACTACGAAGGCCTCGACTTGAAGTCGTAATAAAAAACAATCACTTTTAAGTTCCCGGGGGGCAGGTATTTCGAGAGAAGGATCAGTGTTGGCCACGCTCAACGCTCATTCTCTTACAGAGACTGTAAGAAGGCTAGAGAAAAGGACCAAATGTTAGTCAAAGCCTCCTAAAGTCATTAGAATGTTACGAATAAATACCCCAAGGTGATCAAAGTGTTTTACATAAATATATTGTGTTAGGGACACTGGTTTGCACATCTGGTTCATTTGTGCTGTTTACAATACAGTTCCAGAAAAACAGGAAATCTGAGCATTATTAAAGCCGAGGCCTCTTCTGGGACGTTGCTTAGGAAATTTCACAATCCAGGGCTACTAATTAAAATTAATTCTACTTATTGTGCATAAATTAGATCCTAACGAGGAGTGAAACTGCAGCAAAGTAATTGAAAAATGAAAATAACCTTCTCTGAATAAAAGCAAAACGAGGGGGCTTTCCACTCTCAGTTCTCTCTTGTTCTCTTTAGCTGCAGTCAGATGGAAGGAAAGCAGCTCTGAGAACACAGGGGTGGAAAATCAAAACAAAATCTCTCATGCAACTAGCTTACACAATCCAGGCAGGGCAAATAAGAACATCTGTGAGTGGTGGAGAATGAAGTCTTTGTAGCCATTGAAAGATAAGCCACTCAAGGGCTCTTTGGCTCAAGACCAGTCCAGAAGTAAAGGCCAAGTGCTCAGGAAAGGATGTGATTTCAAGCCAAAATGACGTGAATGTGAAAAGTTAGTTAAAGATTAGTGACAGAAGAACCAAATTACATCATAAGCGTTTATATCTTTCAAAGGTTACTTTTAAAGAATGGCTGGTATCAGTGAGTGTTTTCAAGTTCCACTCTTTTAATGAAAATAATTATTTTTACATAGAGGGAAAAGGAGAGAGAGAGGATATGTAGGAAGTCTGAATATTATTATCGTGTTAGATTTTGAAAGACATGAGAGACTTAAAGAAACTTCCTGGAAAAGGCAAATTCCAGGCTGCCAGTTCTTGGTAAGCTTCCTTGGTAAATACAATGCACCATGGGACTCTGTCTCCTGGCATCAAAGGTGAGAGTCCGGGTCTGCTTGCAAGCCCATTTTTTAATGAACTACAGGTTTAAAAATATTTTTGAACCCTAACTTTCCAAAAGGAAGGTACTATATTTTTTTAAATCCCAATTTCTGGCTTCTCTCACCAACCCTGAGGTGTTCTAGCAATACCAGGCCGTGGTCCCGTCCAGCAGTTGGCAGCTCCTGGACAGCGGCTGCCCCTCTGCAGGTGAGCATGGCCCCAATTTGGACACCTGCAGGCCCTGGAGGCCTTGGAGGGCACTCATGTTGGTGGGGATGTCTTACTGGCTGTAGGATCTTTGGACAATCTTTTTCAAGGCAAAATTATCTGTGTCTGTTTGAAGGCAAACAGATGGCATTATTGTGGGATCTCTTTGGGGATTCTAATGGACAGGTCTTTGGTCCACCTGTACTATGGCACCAGTCACTTCTCAGGTGACTGTTGGGGTATAAACACTTGGATAACTATCTCCAGACTGAACTTCATCAGGGCAGGTGACCAATTTCATTTATTGTGTCCCCAGGTCAGCACAGTCTGCAGCACACAGTTGGTGCTTAATATATGTCTATTAAATGAATAAAAGCTCAGATGACTCTAAGGCTCTCCACCCTCTAAGCTGAGCATGAGAAAGTATTTGCTTTTTAAAAAAGTGTAATTCAGTTCTCTAGCTATCATCTCTCCCCGCAGTACTTGAAAATCTCCATTCATCCTCTTGTCCCGCATGACTGCAGAAAATTCACCTTCTACTAAGTAGCAAACTGGACGGGAAAATTACTGGGCCACTTCTAGAGTCCCTTCTAGCTCTTAATATGAGCCTTTCAGGACATGAACCAAGAGTTCGTGGTCAACTAATGACCAGCTCCCAGGGAGGAACACCGGGGATTTGTCATTTGCATATCTGAGCACCATGAAGCAGGGCACACCACAAACTCCATGAGCAATTCTTGTGCGAACCAGCTGCTTTCACTTGCTAAAGGGACATTGTTCCTCAGTGTTCCCGTGTACTTGGCCAGATTTCCCCCCAAGATAATGATGAGCAAATGTTGGCTGTTTATAAACCAGGGTTTCCAAATTCAGAAGCCTACAGGGCCAGGCAAGTAATGGACAGGAGTGACACTTGCTGGGACAGTCGTCAAGAGGAGCAGCCACTCTCTGCTACAAGTAGCTAAAGCTAATGCAGGAATCTGGGCCCAGTTGTTGCCAGGCCTTCTTATTTTCAGATGAAGCCAGGTATTTGGATTTGTATAGACAGTGCCAGATGGAGCCCTAAGCCCTAGAGTTTTGGGAATCTGCTGTTTAGTCAGGTAGGGAGTAAAGTTCTCTACTGTATGGGCTTTTATAAAAGGCGCCTGGGGCACCTTGGTGGTCTGTGAGTAGCAGTAGGCCGTCTTCCCTACCCCTCAACTACAAAGAGCCCCAGGATGCTCTAAAAAGAAGCTACATTTTATTTTGTTTCTTGGATTTATTCTTAATGAAGCACTTTGAAATCTTTACAAAAAAAAAAAAAAAAAAGAATCGTGTGCATGCAAAGTATTTAACTCACATAGCACCTGTGTGGAAATGAATTAACTAGAAACAACATAAGTCCCCAGCAAGCAGCTGAAACTGCTGTGCACGTTAGCAAGCATATGTATGTGTGTGTGTGCGTCTGTTGTTTTTTTTTTTACCAGAGGTAATTGATATTTGTTTTTAGAATGCTTTTTTAAAATTCCAGATCAGGTTTTAGTAGGTTCCCCCCCCCCCACCCCCAACTTCATCCAAAACCATAAAGGGAAATACATTCCTTGCCCAGAGCTGTTTTGTTTTGAATGTGGGGCTTTGATCCCTGGACGAGATTGCTTTCTGACTCACAATGAAGCCATAGAGAGGAATTGTGAGTAGAACAAATGCTGAGAACCTCCAGTGGCCAAAGCCAAGGCAATGGTTTAAGCCCTTCTAGCTTGGTTTACTTTATTTTATGGTAATGATGAACACACGGACAATAATGTTATTATTTCTATTCTGCCTGTGTACCTTGCTTTTGGCAATAAAGTCGTGATGAAAAGTTGAGCCAATTCTTATTTTAAAATTTTTCGTTTGTAAAGTGGAGATGTTAGTAGTTACTTGATAGGACTTTTTTATAGTATTAAGCTTAACATCTGTAAAACACATAGAAGAGCATAGTAAAGCTGAAGTGGTAGTAGGCAGGATGATTGCTGCTTACTTATCCTTTCATTTATGCTTTATAACCTTGTTGCTCTGAATGCTTCTCAGCACCCCCAGGGTGCTTATCAAGGAAGGCAGGACTTCAGACCCCTCTCCAGACCTACTGGCTTAGTGCATTTGAGCTGCTATCACAAGTTAACATGGACTGGGTGGCTTAAGCACAGCTTTGTAAAGTGAACTTTGCACTTTAAACTCTCCATCTTTTAAATGTCATTAAGTAGTGTGCAGAAACTTGAATTCTTTTGTGCCATCTATACTTTATTTGTTATATCTCTGTTCAAACTGCACCATTATTTACTTAATACATATTTTGAATAGTCTTCATGGGAAAAAAAGACTTTGGCCTACTTCTAGACAATGATGTAATAAGTTTGATATAGTTTTGTTTAACTCTAATATATTTTGAAGTAAAGACTTAAGGGCTATGTTAAAAATGTCCTTCATGCACCTCTAACAGCATCCTGGGTATCACTGTGGTACACACACTATCTTTTGGGCAACACTCTCCCAGGTGACTTATTATAAGAATGTTGTGCTAAGTGATTTAATAAAGTAAAAATGCTTTTTTTTTAATCTGAATAATCACTCTCTATTTTTTCCTGTTTTGTCAATTCAAATTGAGCCTGTATGATGTGATGGAAAACATTTTAGTAGTCTGATAGACAACTTCCTAGCATGTCTTTAGGCCAGATTTCATCCCCCCTTTTTAAAAATTTCCATCAACATCTATTCAGCAACTGTTACATGCCAGGCCCTGTGCTTGGCATGGAAGACAAAGTTGGGGGAGACAGTACCCCTTCCCTAGGTTTTGATGAATATAGTATATAGACGAGTGACCAGGATAATGGTAAAGCAACTCTCAGGACTACATGGAAGCACAGAGCAGGGCACCTAGGTCAGTCAGCACGGGGTCCAAGCAAGGCTTCCCAGCAAGGAGCAGAGCTTATGCTCAAACCCCAAGTCTTGGCCAGGACAAAGGGGAGGGCAAGCTAAAAACTGGGATGTATCATGGGCAAAGCTGCAGACCAAGAAGCTGTAAAGCAATCTCCCAGAGTCTGTTTCTTCATTTACGATGTGAAATAGAAAGGATATTTACTCCATTACATCATTTGGGACAGAAACACTAAGGCATATGTTTACGTGTGAGAATTATGTGCCTGCATGTTCAGAGATATATACACAGAGAGGGAGTGCCAGCTGACAGCTGCAATTCCCCTCCCAGTTATATACCCAAGAGAAATGAAAACATGTCCACATAAAGTTTATGCACAGGTATTCGTAGTATTGTTATTCATAATAGCCAAAAAGTGGAAACAATCCAAATGCCTATCAATTAATGGCTGGATAAATAAAATATGATCTATCTGTGCAATGCAATATTATTTGGCAATAAAAGAAATGGTGTTCATACATGCCACAACATGTATGAACCTTGAGACATTATAGTAAGTGAAAGAAGCCAGAAACACAAGGGCACATGTTTATATGAAGTGTCCAGAATAGGCAATATATTTGATAGATTCTTATAGATCTATAATCTATAAGGTCAGAAAATGGCCTAGAGGTTGCCTGTGGCTACAGATAGAGTGGGAGTGGCATGAGATTGCTGATGGGTGCTGGATTTCTTTGCCAGTTGAAAAAAGTGTTCAGCAATTCATCATGTTGGTTGTATGACTCTCTGAATATACTGAAAACAATTAAATTAGATACTTGAAATGTTTGGATTGTAGTATGTGAATTATACCCTGAGAAGCTATTATTTTAAAAACAAGTAATAGCTAACACTCTCATAGAATAATCGAGGCACAGTGCTAAGGGTTGTATATATGTTAACCATTTAATTCTTACCATAACCCATGAGACAGGTACCATGATATTCCCCAGAGGCACACATACATTCCACTTCCACTGTACACTGTCCTGGGCTGGGAACCATTAAAAGCGTCAGTTTTAGACTTAGATAAACCTGGGTTCTGATCTGGGCCTTGTCTCTTACCAGCCAAGTTGCTGAGGTTAGTTTTGCTCATGTGTTAAGTGGACACCGTAATAGTGCATACTTCATAGGATTGGCGTTTAGCACAAGGACTCACTGTAGTGAGCCGTTAACAACTGCGAGGACCTTCTTTTGTATAGTGTTGTCATGGGTTTAAAAACTGAAAAACAAAACAAAGCAGCAGGCAGCCTAACACGGTGGAGACTTGAAGAGTCAGCTTATTATTTCTGCAAGTACAGAATTTTGCTTTCCGCGTAGAAATGACTTGGTACGCTAGTGGTCTGGCAGTCAGCCTTTTACATAGTGTTACTTAGAATTAAAGGGTTAAATGAGGACACAAATATCTGCCACATGCACCGAGCTTTGGAAATGTTGAATGTTTGCTTTTTATTACATGAAAATAAGCCGAAGTGTGGGATGGAGAATGAAATGTGTCACTTCCCAGCCCTGGCCCACAAGGGCAGAGTGACCTTACACAAGAAGAAAAATGCCAGTAATTTGGAACTAATCTAATTTTAAATTTCTGGATTTTTTATTTCATCTTGTAGAGACATACTTATCCTGGAAGAAAAAAAAGCAACAACATTAGTGATAAATGAAGTTCTATGAGTTTTGCTGGCACACTTACACTGCATGGTGCTGCAGAGCTCATTTGCAAGGCAGGAAAACAAATCAAAGTTCACTGAAGTTCTGTCATTGCCCAGAGTGTTTCTTGGAGCCCAGTTTATGACCAGAATTTTTATTCTTTAATTTTGGGGATGACACGGTTTGCTATGGTGTGATTCAGTCTCTTTTTTTGTCTCTGATAACTTTCCTTCTAACATTCAAGGTGTCCATCCTCCTCCCAGATTTCCACCCTCTGGGAAATGGATCACCATCCATTCCATTGTTGAGATCATCTTCAATTCTCCCTTTGCTCTCTCATGCCATGTCTGTAGGTACATGTAGTAGGCTTCCTCCGAAATGTACCTTGCATCTTTTCACTTCTCTGTAACTCCTTGACATTGCTAATCCTCACTACCTGCATCTCCTACCTGGGCTCTTGTAATAGTCTTCCAAATGCTCCCTTTGCTTCCACTGTTCTCCCAAGATCAATCCCCTGCCAGAGCAACCAGAGGGATATTTTAATCAGGTCAATACCAAGAGTCAACATCCAAGTATACAGTGGAATATGAAAAGGTGTCCAATGTGATTTGTCACCAGGGAAAGTAAAATTAAAGCTGCAATGAGATACTACTACATACCTGTCAGACTGGCTGCCATCTTAAAAGTTTAAAAGATTGAGAAGATCCAATGCTGCTGAGGATGTGGAAGAACTGGTGCTCTCATACACTGCTGGTGGAAGGGAGTATACAATGAGTTTGGAAAATTGTTGGGTGACAGCTAATAAAACTAAACATACGCTTATTCCATGTTGTAGCAATCCCACCCCCCAGCTCTATTCCCAGGATAAATGAGTGCCTATGTCCACTCAAAGATGTCTAAGAATATTTATACCAACTTTACTACAATAGACAAAAATTGGCAACAATTTAAATGTCCATCAACAGTACAACAGATCAATGGTGATATACATAACAAAACACAACAAGCAAGAAAAAAAAAAAGAGTGAAGTGCTGGCACATACAACAACATAGCTGAATCTCTCAGGCAGGCAAATGAAGCCAGACATGAGTTCGTACCCTCTGATTCTATTCATAAGAAGTTCAAGAACTGGCAACAGTAATCTGCAGTGATAGAAACCAGCTAGTGGTTTCTGGGACTTTGCCTTTGCTGGATTAGGGCCTGGGGATGGTTAGATTGCGAAGTGGCATGAGGAAACCTGAGGTTTTATATCCTGAACTGGGTGGTTGTTTCATGCTGTGTGTTGTCACTAAGCTGTACACTTTCTGCGCATCTTACAATGTATGTTTTGCTGCAGTTTAAGAAAGTCAATGATATGACAGTGCCTGTACAATAGAATCTACACGATTTCATCGTCTGGCTCTTGGCTTCCTTTCCTCACCTCACGCTTCATTCCCCTGTTCTTCATGCTTTTGCCACACTGGCCTTCTGGTTTTCCCTCAAATATTCCTTCTTATCCATTACTCCACCCCCCCCATAGCCCCTGCCACCATTTGAATTATTTTATTCAATCACTTATTTCCTGTTTTCCTCTTCCAGAACATCAGCTACATGGGGGCGTGCCCCATGTCTCTTTTATTCACTCTATCCCTGGTGCCTACCAGTTGGGCAATTATATTCAGGTATTTGTTCTATGAATTCATAATACGATCTTCAGATACTTGTAAAAAGTTACACTTCTGAGTGTTTACAATATCTTAATATACTTAGCAATATCTCAGATGAAAGATAGCTATTATGGCTATTTTGTAAATATGACAAATTTATTCATTTATTCCCTAAAATATGTATTAAATGTTCAGGACAAGTAAGGCTGATTTAGCTACTATTGTTTGGTGGTGCAGTGAGGGATTACCAAGGGAAAATTAAAAATACAAGGCATTAAAAAAATACAGGAAACAGGAGCAGTGACTGAGGGACAATGTCTTAAATCTGGTCCAGCAGCAGAAAAAGGTCATTGCTTCACATGAGACTAAGAGGGAAATATGAGTGGGGATGCAGGTGAATTTATTGGTGAGGCAGTGGAAATTCTTGAGTTCTTACTTGATGGCTTCTAATTTCCTGTGAAGTGAGAGGCAAGGCCATGCACTGAAAAAGGGAAGGGTGGGAGCAGACTAGGGAGCTCAGGAAAATGCCGTGGTTTCCTGACCTTCCTGCTCAGGGCTTATGTTCTCCGGTGAATGGGAACCTGCTCTGCTGCTCCCAGGTCGAAGGGTTGCAGGATGATGCGGTGGCAAGGCACAGAGGGAGCCTGAGAACTGTGGGTCTTCAGAAGATGCGGATGAAATGGTAACAGCAGGGGAGTCAAGGGTGGAGATGAAGGCTTGAAGCCGGGAGCAACCTGGGGAAAGGAAGAGCTCAAATTGCTATCACAACAGCTAGATGCAGCTGGCAGAGTGGTCACAAGGAGAAACGTCTTCCTTCTTTCCAAGCACAGATATAAACATGCTGAGCCAAAATCTAGATAATAATAATATGGGTGTTTGGGGAATATGGTGAGTCAGGAGGGAAGTTCACTTGTTCTAAAAGTCTTATCTTGGGGGAAGCTAGAGATAAAGATTAACTATTGACTCTGCTAGGAAAATACAAACTTAAGTCAGTTAAAACCACTGAGTATTAGAGATAGAATGTGTAACTTCCAAACTTGTTGAAGAAAAAAAAAGGGACTTAGGAAAACCTGACAGTCCAAAGGAAGTCAGAAAAGAAGGGGGGGAAAAAGAACAACTTTCATAATCTAGAAACTATAAAATGTCAGAGATGTTACTACATTCCTAATCATAATAAAAATAAATATTTAAACTCACTTATTTCAAGTCAGAAGTTTTAGAGTTTGTAGAATCCAGTTATCACACTGCTTACAAGTTATGTCTCTCAAAAAAAAAAGAAATAACGTGAAAGGTTACAAATAAATAGATGGGGAAAAGATCTACCAGGAAATTCACACCCAAAAGAAAGCTGACTTAGCAATACTAGTAGCAGATAAAATGGACGTTACATTAAAAGTATTTCTGGGAACAAGATTTCATACAAATTATAAAACTATCCACCAAGACAGTATGACCACCATAAATTTGTACACCATTAACAATATGGCTATTGTGGAAGTTCCTGGAAATTGGCTCATTCAATACTTCTCCAACCCTCTGTTTATTATGAGAAAGACTACATTTCCCAGTGTCCCTTACAGCTAAATTCTGTGTGACTAGGCTTCTGCCAGCGGAGATTTGGAAGATAAAAGAAAATAAGGTCCTTCTGGCAAGAAGGGTGGTGGAAGCGCTCAGTTCTTCAGTGACGGTTGTTGCAAGGGTTCTCAAATCCCAATTCCAGTGTCGGAGGGGCGAGATGGCAGGCAATGGCTGGCTGCGGTGTTCCTGTAGGATGTTGGCCAGTCTCCTGACAGTGTTGCTCATGGGCTGAGTAGTATCCAAACATGGCTTCCTAGCTTCCCTAAAATTCTGTAAGCTACCTTGTATCCTGTAACAAATCCCTTTCTACTCAAACAAACTGGAGGGTATCACAATATGATGTAGGGTGCCCTATGCTAGAGGTAAGCCCCATGCACATATTGATGCCAACTCTGATTGAGGGCAAGCATGGAATCCTTGTAGGCCTTCTGGAGCAGGCAACAGCTACAATATGGGCTGAAGTATGAGTGGGCATCAGACAAGTGGAGGTGGAAGAAGTAGGAGGGCTTAGGTGAAGAACAAGCAGCATGTGCAAAGGCAGAGCCCAGGAGTTGCAGAGCTCTTATTAGTGCAATGTCCCTAACACAGGATGGGAAGTATGGAGTGATGAAAAAGGAGCTTGTAGTGTGTCGGATCCCTCCTACCCCCACCCCCCACCCCCCAGAAAAAAACAATCGCAAATGGCCTTGCATGCCAATTTGTAGATTGCAATTGTTGTTTTTTGTTTACTCTGCCCCTTCTGAGATCTTCCCCAATCTTCTTCCCACTCCAATTTGTGTACACACTTCTCCTTTGAGGAGCTACTTGTCCTCCACTTGAATCAAGCGATTTTGCTGACACTGCCAATCACACTAGTCCTTCTGACAACAGGAAGAGTCTTATTCCAGGTCTGGCCATCAAGGTAGTCATTCCCCTGACCATGGCAATTGGTCTAAAATGAGCCTGTGAGTCGATTCATACCTGTCAGTCTTTCCTGTGGATTTTTAATATTTGGAACTGGTTCACGGAGTTGCAGATTCTGATAGTTATTTTCTGCCCCTCCCCCTGCCCCCAAGGATAAAGCCTATGTGTAGTGAAAGAGAATTAAGTCAAGTGAAAAAAGTAACAAGAGATGAGAGGGGAGGAAAGAGAGGGAGAGAGAGACAGAGAGAGAGAGAGAGACAGAGAGACAGAGAGAGATGGATCTAACAAGGGCAAATCTTAGGATCTCTGACTCTCCGCAGCTGCCCCAGTTCCCTAGCCCTTTGGTCATGCTAAAAAAACACAGACCAATACACCTACTTGTAAGCAGTTTTAGACAATTTGTTTACATATATTAGGAAACACTTTGTTCATTGTGTTCATTTTTGGTTATTGCATAATACGCCATTGAACTTATATATACATCTTCACCTATTAGGTTATTTCCAATATGCCAAACATTGATGGATAGGGTTTGGACATGACAAAATGAGGAGACAGATGCTTCCCAGCTGTGGGAATAGCACAGGAAAGGCACGGAGGTGAGAAAGTAAACAAGATGGTCAAGGATGCATCAGTTTGTCTGGAGCTGATGGTAGTGGGAAAAGAAATAACTATAAAAATAGTCTCTGCCTGGTAGTACACTAATGGTAAGGTAGGTGAAGATAAAAAGGTATGCAAATTTATTCTGGATTTATTGTTAAAAATAGGAGGCAGAAGTTGACACAGGCAATGTCATGGGGCAGCCACAGAACGCATGCTGTTCTAAGAGCTACAAATTATAATGTCAGGAAGAATAATTACACCTATAATGATCTTAATCAGCACTGTGAAGACTCAATACGAGCGAAACCACAGAAAGTCAATCAAATGTGCTAAGTGAAGATTTGAGAAGGACGGTCAGCCAGGTGGAAAGACTGAATTTTAGGCAGTCATCAGTTCTTAAACTCCTGCATGCAGCCTGTGTAGGGGTTGGGGGGGTGGGGGGTGGGGGATGGGGTGCTTCTTTCACACTCGTCTGTTTCACATGAGGAGAGGTACTCCTGGTGTCTTGCTCCAAATTTTATAACAAATATACTCTGTTGTAATGGAGGCATCACAATCAATGTGGGAAGCATTATTTAATAAGGGACAGTGAAATAATTGGTACATATTTAGGAAAGAAATCAATATAGGTCCTCTTCTTACATCTAACACCATACCAAATCCAATATGGACTAAATAAAAGGTTAAATGCACTTGACCAGATAATCATTGCAGATTTCTATAGATTCTTATTCCCCCAATTAATATAGCCTCCATATAGTTGCAAAAGTTATTGCATCATTGTGAAAGACAACATATTATATAAAATGCACATGTAGGTAAATTGAAATCAGAAGAAATATGATTTCTGAGCACTGAACCCAAGACAGGTCTGTGCCAGTTACTTAGCAAACACTCGGTTAAGGTGGACATCCTCCAGCCGGTACAGGGAGAAACTGAGGGTCACAGGTGTGGAGGGACTTGCCTAGTCACTCACCGACCAAGCACGTGCTATTTTTGCATATCAGGCATCTGTTCCCTTCCAGGCCCATCCCTCCAGGTTCATGTCACCTTGAATTCATTCAGGCAGACCCTCCCCCGCCCCTCACAGCCCAGTGCCTAGGGGATCCTGGCTCCCACCCCAGGCCCAGAAGACAGGTCCTCAAGGGTCTTGGTTATCGAAGGTGTGGTCCCATTCCTCTTCCCAGGTGCAACGTTCTGGCTGATCAAAAGAGAGGGAGAAATCACCTCGGTGGATTTGGGGAAATCATTTTTCACTTTCATTACCAGACAGTTCCTTTTTTGTCTTTCTTGCTCCACCATTTTGTATTCTTGCCAGGATTTCATGAAAATTTAATCAGTTGCTCCACAACTTCATTGGCCCTTGGTATTGCCAGTTTTGTTTTGTTGTTGTTGTTTTTGTATTTTAGCCATTCTATTAAATGTATATAGAGATAGTTTGATGTATATAGAGATATAAAAATGTACGTAGAGATATTTTGCCATAGTTTTAATTTTCATTTTTCCTAGAAATGCTAAAACAAACACACAATACCTAATGCAACAAATATCCTGAAGAAATTAACAATGTTACTGAATTGAAATGTATTGATCGTTTTATTAATTTACACTGTTTTTTAGATTAGGAAGTTCTTTCCCAAAGAGAAATCAGAAGACAATTCAGCTGTCTTTGTAGAGTTGTGTGTGAGTGTGACACCTAAAAGTGCTGTGTTTGTCTCACGGTCACGAGAAGTGGGACAGAGACAGGTCTTCTGGGGAAGGCTAGAACCCTGGGCTGGCTCTAACGGGGTCTCTGTCTTCTGGGAGACAGCACGTTTCCTTACTATTTAGTCCCGCTGAGTCTGGACATTCCCTGGTGCACCACCAAAGGCCTTGTGACAGGGCAAATGAGTGGCAGAACTGAGATTTGATCCCCTCCACATAATTCTAAATGCACATATAATCTATTAACACACACATTCAAACTCACTAGCAAGCAAAGAAAAGTACAATTAAACAAAATTTGGGCTCCATTTTTTAAAAACTACGACATGATTGAAGATTTTTTTTAATGGTAGGTGCTGTCATACTTTGCTGGTATTTAAGGAGGCAAACTATTATAGCTCTTCAAAAATCACAGCAGCTACCATTCATTGAATGCTTACTGCATGACGGACACCACGCAAAGCAAGCAAACTGGTTTAACCCTTCAGACAACCCAGTTAAACAGAGATTGTTATTTTCAGCTTAACGATAAAGTTTAGAGAGACCCATTGAATTTGCTCTGTTCTTGCAGGCACAGAGGGTGGCTCTGTGAGACTCTACCACTCTACAAATGAACCAAAGAGATTAGTAAGACAGGAGCACCAACAAAGAGAAAAAATTAATTAGTTTGAAATTTGATATTAGAAAAAATAAAAGCATTAAAGTGTTCATCAAATGGAAACATCTATTCATTAGACTTTCTTACAATACATTTTTCAGCTGTATGTTGTATTTGAGTTACCTATTGGGGGGCAGGTGGCCTCCTATATACCCTTATCATTGGAGGGAGTCCCTAAGGGTCTTATTGCAGCCCATGGAGCCAGGATTCAACCCAGATCTGTGCTCATAACAAAGTCTGTGCTTAAAACAAAGACTACTGGGACCCAACTGAGAAAGCAATTTAGCAAATTAAATCGGTAGCCTTAAAAACATTCATATTTCTTAATGTATTAAAATTAAATATTGTGAAAAATATAAAAGCATTTAGAATAAATGTGTTAAAGGTGGAGTTCCTTGTAGTCATAGAAAATTAGTAGTTAATACAAATGTTTGATCATAGGGGCCTCATTAATTAAATTGTGTAATGCAACCATTAAAAATAGTTCTTATAAATACTTTTAAAATAAAATGGGAAACTGATTATATTATATCATGTCTACTGGACAAAAACAGATAAAAGTATTTATAAGAAGTAGTCATAACTGTAAAAAAATTTTGTTTAATGTGTAGAAAAAGACAGAAAACACAATTAAAATGTTAACAGATTGGATGTTAGTATAATGGGTAATTTTTTTTCAATTTCTTGTATTTTTTTATAATGAGAATGTTCTCTAATGAATATTACTTTTAGAGTAGAAATTATCTTAATAAACTTTATTGTCAAAATGGCATTAATATCTTTATTTAGACGGTGAGAATTACTGAGGGGTAGAGAGACTTCATGTGAAGACACTACAATTGTGATCCCTCAGTGCTCGAAGCAAAGGCTGGGAGGGAGTACCCCCAGCCACCCTTCATTCAGTTTTCCAGGACAACCTGATGCCAAACATTTGCCCCACTGTCAGCTCATGTGATTCCATGTTTGGTTCAGAAAAAATGGTCATGGTAGACATATTTAAAACATATATCCTTATGAAGCACCTGTATTTCTGGACACTAACCCCACAAATAGCCATGTAGCAATAGAACTCTCTGAAGCCTGAAGGAGTTAAGTACCAAAAGGAAATATTATCATACAGTAAAATCTACAAAACTCACTCCTTTTTTGGGGAAACTCTCTTTGCTCAGTGTCTATACCCTCTGACGACTCCCCTGGTTTTTCTCTGGTCAGTCTCGCTGCTCCCTCTGTCTCCTTTGAGGCTCTCCACTCTGTGCATCTCTCAGACACACACGCTCAGCTCGTCTATCCCAGGCCCTCTGCTTTTCTGTCTACCCCTCGCTTGGACCTCATCTACTCTATTAGCTCCTGCTACCTTCTGTATAGTAGTCATCTGCCAATAGCCTCTAAAAGCTGGTACTTAATAACTTTGAAATAGGTTCAATACAAACATTTGCACTTTATTTTTAAAATAACAGATGACTCTCAGAACTGGTTATCAAGGAACAGGTGTATAAACCAATGTGTTATCCTTTGATTTCCTTTTCCTCCAGTCTGACTCTCTGATTGCTGATGTGTCAGTGTTAGGTTAGACAGGGGTAGGCAAAAGTAGGCTTACAGTTGTTCATAGGAAAATAATAACTAATCAATAATATTACAAGAATAACTCTGTTTCACATACTCACAACTGTAAACTTACTTTTGCCCACCCCTTTATAGATTGTCTCTTCCTTTCAGTGTGCTTCCTCTAGCGTCGTTTTACCATAGTCTTAACAACTGTCATGTCAGCATAGCTCTTTAAAGTACTGTAAGAAATCCACAGCACACTTGAGAAATCCACATGCTAAAGAAGGCATGCAGGCAGTGTAGCTGCTCACTGGCTTCCCAGTTGGCTGTTCCTCAGTGAGGGACCGGAGGGATACCTACTAAGTAGGATGTCCACTCCTGGAATGAATTTGTACATAAATGGATAACATGACAACCCCTAACTGTCCTCCCTAAGCAAACTCTACCTTTCCTTGTAAGTGGTTTAGACCAGGTTTGAGTCTCATTGCATTGTGTGAAAATCACGGCTTTTACATTTGCATCTCATCAAAAGATTTGTTACAAGGCTCGTCAGCCACATCTTTTTCTTGTCCTCCCTCCAGTTTGCTCTTGAAGACCATTCTCTCTCAACTGCACAAGCTACTTCATGTACTGTCACCTCCCCAACTCCCTGCCCCTACTGTGTTTGTCAAGTTGGTAGCCAATCATTTCAGCTCAAAAACTATGCTTGAGTTCCAACTGTATACGAGGAGCTGTGTTATGCACAGTGGAGTGCAAGATAAATAGAACACGAATCCTCAAAAGTAAATCACAATTCTGTCTCTTTCCTCTAGCTTTCAGGCCTGACCTTGGCTGTCAGCTACTCTCCCCAAAAGCATCTTCTTTGTGGCTGCAGCTTGGGTCAAATCCAGTCAGGGGCTGGGGCTGGTTATTTTGTTCTTCATCTCAACCTTTGTTGAAAACTTTAACTTATTGATATAAACTTAAGTGTCAAAGAAAAATCTGAATTCAAAATTAGACATTCCAAATGTTCCCCAGCTATCCTGACCTAATGTTTTAAATATTCTTTCTTTGATCAAATACTCCCTTCCGCTTCTCCTCATCTAGCAGCTGCCTCAGGCGGTATTATGACTTAAACCCATATAAACCATTGCTTCCAGTAGACAACTGTCTTCCTGTGGCACTAAGTGAAAATGATGAAGACACCCCCAAGATCATAACTAGCCCATTATTATTTGTTTCCTCTTTCACAGCAAGTTAGAGAGTTTGATGATTACTATTCTTATTCTTTATTATTATCAATTTTTTTTGCTTCAAGTTGCACACAAAGGAGAGCAGACATCATTCTGCATTCATTAAAAATAGCCTTGCATTTTCCTCCATGAATTTCGTACTTAGTGCCCTGTGAAAGCCCCTCATAAATAGTAAATGTGCAGAGCCAGGGCCATCCATTCAAGAGCACAGAGGTTCTGAGCAAAGGCAGCCTGATCAGAGCTGTGACCTCCTCTTCACCCCCCCATCGCAGCAGCGCATCTGCAGTGTGAGCCTGGACCCACTCCAAGCACTCACTGCCTCCTTTGGAACTTTTATGGGCCTGCTTTTTGAAAGCACCCTCATTCCATATGCAAAAGCCTGGATACATATGCACACCAACAGCCCTATGCATGCAAAGTGTGCAGATGGGCAAAGGAAAACAAAGCCAGGGGTTTGGCTCTGAGACAAATTATTAACCCCAGGAATTCCTAAAAGCCCACATAGGAGTCTTATGGAAAAACAGCCTTTCTTAGAACTGGTAATAGAACTTATTTTAAATTTCAGAAAATGTAGTTTAATAAAAGTGTAAGAAAAGCAGCTTTTAGATTTGTACTTTTTTTTTTCATTGTTCCCTTTGAAAATAAGCCTCTGAAATGTGGTGGAATTTCAGCCAGCAGCACCATCACCAAATTTGATCTTTTCTCCATGCCTTCCATCACATATGGACCACAATGTCCTCAGCTGATATGGTACAAGAGACCAAAGAATAGGCTTCCGTAATTTAAGAGCTGTATGATTCTGCCCTGGCTGGTGTAGCTCAGTGGATTGAGTGTGGGCCTGCGAACTAAAGGATCACAGTTCGATTCCCAGTCAGGGCACATGCCTGGGTTGCAGGCCAGTTCCCAGCAGGGGATGCATGAGAGGCAACCACACATTGATATTTCTCTCCCTCTCTCCTTCCCTTCCCCTCTAAAGACAAAATAAATAAAATCTTTTAAAAAAAAGAGCTTTTCTTGTATGATTGTTTTTAGGCAAGGAAAGTAAGTATAATTTGGGGCGAGTATTATACAATAAACTGTAATACTTTTTCAAATATTTAATATACACAACATATATATAAATACATAATGGATCTTTTAACATGTGTACAAAGCCATTTTATTAAGATATTTTATTTCAGACTAGTTTGTAGAATTACAATGCTTAGATTTTTCAGACCATATTTAGGTCTAAGGGCTTCCAGATACAGAATAGCATTTCTTTCTTTTCTTTTTTAATTGTTAAAAATTTTAAATCATTTAAAAAAATTTTCAATTGCAGTTGACATACATTATTATATTAGTTTCAGGTGTACACCTCAGTGGTTAGACATTATATAATTTACTACGTGATCATCCCAATAAATCTAGTACCCAACTGACACCATAAGTTATTAGAATATTATTAACTATATTCCCTATGCTATACTTTACATTCCCATGACTGTTCTGTAACAACCAATTTGTACTTCTAAATCCATTAATCTTTTCATTCTTTCCCCCATCCCCTTCCTACCTGGCACCCATCAAAATGTTGTCTGTATCGTTGAGTCTGTTTCTGTCCAACTTGTTTATTTTGCTTTTTAGATTACATTGTTGATATATATATTTATTGTTATTTTATTGTTCATTTTTTAATCGTTTTTCTTGTTAAAGAAGGCCATTTAAGATTTCATATAATACTGTTTTGATGGTGATGAATTTCTTCAGCTTTTTCTTGTTTGGGAACCTCTTTATCTGTTCCTCGATTCTAAATGATAGCTTTGCTCAGTAGGGTGGTCTTGATTGTAGGCCCTTGGTTTTCATCACTTTGAATATTTCTTGCCAGTCCCTTCTGGCCTGCAAAGTTTCAGTTGAGAAATCAGCTGACAGTCTTATGGGAGCTTCCTGGTTGGTAACTAACTGCTTTTCTCTTGATTCTTTTAAAATTCTCTCTTTGTCTTTAGCCTTTTGTATTTTAATTATGATTTGTCTTGGAGTGGGCCTCTTTGAGTTCATCCTGTTTGGGACTCTCTGTGCCTCCTTGGCATGTATGTCTGTTTCCTTCAACAAGTTAGGGAAGTTTTCTGTTATTATTTTTTCAAATAAGTTTTCAATGTCTTGCTCCCTCTCTTCTCCTACTTGCATCCCCATTATGCAAATGTTGGTACACTTGAAGTTGTTCCAGAGGTTCCTTACGCTGTTCTCATTTTTTTTTATTCTTTTTTTTCTGTTTTGATGAGGTATTTTTGGCTTCATTATATTTCAAATAGCTGATTTGGTTTCTTGGTTTTATCTACTGTTGATTTCCTGTAAATTATTATTCATTTTATCTACTGCATCCTTCATTTCTGACTGCTCCATTTTTATTCTGTTGATGTTCTTGATACCAAGCAAACTGGGGCTCAGCCACCAGAGCCTTTACACATGACCCAACAATTAGTGTTGAAGGAAATAGGTTTTTTTTAACAGGGTTCCAACCTTGAAGGAGCTGAGAGCACTTCTGCTCAGAGCACTCCTTTCCCACTAGACGTAGAACTTCCCTTGCTTCCCAAAAGTCTATAAACCTAAACAATGCCCAGAAGTTCCCCATATCCTTATCTGTCCATCAGTTGGTCATGCAAACAGATCTCCATCCTCTCTGGAATGTGAATTTGTGGGTTTCAGAGTCGCTATCCTCTCAAAGCAGCTCTCTCCTTCATGATCTGAGGTGTGCTGTTCCCAGCCTCCGTGTAGTCATTCAGGAAAACATGTGCCGTGTTACAACAGATACTAGTGGAGTCCAGGGAGGCACATGTCCCAAAAGAGTAACTTCTCCATACATCCTTCAGAGAAGCAGAAGTTTGCAACTCAGTGTTTCCAGTCACAGTTCAGCTGTAAGCATCTCTTGCGAGCATGGGTGGCCAGACCAGTCCCTGCAGCTCCATCAGCTCTCTAACCACTGTCTTCCCCAGGCAGACCCCCTCTCTCACTGCATACCTTGTGGCTCTCTCTCCCAGACTTTCAGCCTGCCTTAATTTAAATGTTTGGTCCGAAACTGTCTATGAGATCTCATATCCAGCCCTTCCTATAATGTGTTATTTTCTGCCATGTGTCAGTTCCCAGTGTCTTTTACTCTCTTTTGGATATCATCTTTAGTCAGGGCAAGAGTTCCCAGTGACACAGGGGCATCTGCCCCCTGCCTCTCACACAGGTGTTGTATGAGCTCCCCCATGGCTACATCACAAGTCACTTCACGTTTTCAGAGTCACATACACAATTTACCCTGGGCAGTAGCTTTCTTCCCTTCAGAAAGACATTGCTGCTAACTTGCCTTTGTTATGTAGTGTGCCTAAATGTTGTACCTTCCACTTTGTGGGCACCCTTCCCCACCCTGATCCTGCCTGAAGTCAGGATTGTGGGGGTGTTCCCCTATTATCAGGGGACCCATGCTCTGTACCCTGTTACATTCTCACTAAGTTCATTGAGCATCCTTACAACCAGTGTTTTGAACTCTGCATCTAGTAGTTGCATATCTCCATTTTGCATAGTTCTTTTCCTGGAATTTTCTTCTGTTCTTTTATTTGGGACATGTTTCTTTATCTCCTCATTTTGGCTGCCTCCTTGTGTTAGTTTCTATATATTAAGCAAAGCTGCTATGTCTCCCAGGCTCAGTAAAGTGGCCTAATGTATTAGGTGTTCTGTAAGGTCCAGTGGCACAGCCTTCTCATTCACCCAAGCTGGGTACTCTAGGTGTACCTCTCATGTAGTCTGTGTACATCTTCCTCTTGTAGTTGTGCCTTGATTTCTGTCAGCAGGTCAGTGAGAGGAATTATCCCAGGACCAATCAGTTGCAATGACTGGCTGTGACCACTGACCACTGTGGAGGATCAGCCTTGCAGGGACTCACCCCACAGAGCAGATCTTACTTCAGCAGGGCTCTGGTGCCTGCTGAGTTTGCCCCTTGAGTGTGTTGCTTGTGGAGGTGGTTGGGTAGTTGTTTTTTGACAAGGTCTGGAGCTGTCTACTGGGTATGCTTGCTCAGGAGGTGCAGACCAAGGTCAGCTGCTGCCTGTGTTCATGCTACCCAGCATGAGCTACAAAGTGATATGCCAAAGATTGCTACTTGTGTTGGGGTTGGAGGTGCCCAGGCAAAGCCAAGCTGCAAACTAAGGTTAACTGCATCTAGTGCCAAGCCTGGGGAGACTTAGCAAGAGGTAGGAGGCATGCTGAGGCCAGATGCTGCTTATTTTAGAGATCTTGAAAAACCTGAAGCATGAGCTGCCACAGGCCATTTGTGTGGAAGATCTACTAGAAACAGCCTGGGTGGGCCCAAAATTTGGATAGGTCCAGGACTCAGGGAATCAGTCACCAACACAGGGCCAACAGTGTGAGCCAGGCTGATGGAGACTCAGATATGGTGCCCACTTCCTATCCTATGGAGGGTGGGTGCATCAAAGGAGCAATGGCCTCTGCCAATATTTCTGTCCAGAAGAAAGCTGCCCCTGCAGCTCTCTCCCTGGTGCTACATAATTCAGTTCCTCCCTGAATGTCTCTGGTGCATTTCAAGCTGCTATTCCAGCACTGGAGCTCAGAGGGAGTGAGTCTGAGTGAGTCCATGCATGAGCTCTTTAAGAGGAACTGCCTGGGACTTCTCCAGCCTCCATTCTCATTGGTTTTTACAACCAGAAGTTATGGGCACTTCTCTTTCTGACACTGAAACACTGGGCTGGGGGCCTGGTATGGGTCTGGGACCTGTTGCTCCTCAGGGGAGACCTCCGCAGCTGAGGTTTCCCTCCCAATTTATATCTGCCACATGTGGGTGCGGGACCAGCCCATTAAGTGTCTCCACCCCTCCTATCAATCTCAATTTGATTTCTTCTTTAATTCCCTACTTTTTAGACTTCCATCCTGCCAGATTTCAGGTGGTTCTGAATGAGTCTGTTCAGTAGTTCAGTTGAATTTTGATGTGGTTGTGGGAGGAGGTGAGTACCATGTTTACCAATGCTGCCATCTTGACCAGAAGTCCCTGCCCTTTCTATTATTAAATCAAGATATAATATATAATAATGTATTAAATTTGGGTGTACAACATAATGAATTAATATATGCATATATTACAAAATGATTACAATAAATCTATTTAACATCCACTACCACATATAGTTACATTTTTTTCTTGTGGTGTAACTTTTAAGATATTCTCTCTTAGCAAATTTTAAATATACAATACAGTATTGTTAACTATTAGAGTCAGCATTTCTAAATGAAGATACATGCAATTTATTCTATTCTCCCCAAAAGAATTCACATGGAGTCAGTTCAGCAGACCTACTTATTTATGAGGTGTAAGACTAAAATAGGGAGAATCCACCTACTTCTTGACACTTGTTTGGGAGCGGGGGTGAGATAAAGAGTTCAACCTTAGGATTAAATTTGCGGGTGCTGCTGATTGATCCAACAGGAGCTGTGCAGGAGGCAGTGAAAATAGAGGGGTCCAGGAAAGCTGTCGAGGCCCCTTGGGAGTCATCAGCATTTGGATGGCAAGGAAAGCCAAGAGGATGGATGACATTGCCCAACAAGATTGGGCAGAGAGAAGGATAAGGATAGAATGAAGGAGAGGAGGCCTAAGGAAAAGGTGAGGGCAGAGGGGTTAAGGAGAAAGCTAAGAGAGGACAGCATGGGGAGCCAAGGGAATGAAAGGTTTCAGGAAGAAAGCGATGGTCCACGGGGTCAACACTGCCAAGTCAGAAATGAGAAGATCCTCAGTGACCTTGATGCCCTGGAGGGCAGTGGGGAGTGAAGGGTGCAGGAGCCAGATTACACTGGTTGATGCATGAATGAGGGGACAGAGGAAGGAGGCTGCCAGTCAAGTTTGACAGTGGATGAGAATAGAGGGGGTGTCAGGAGGCAAAGGTAGGTTGGACCAGTGTTTCTTAACCCTGGCTGTACACTGGAATCACCTGTAAATCTTTTTTAAAAAATTCTGTCACCTGGGCCCTACCCCTAGGCACTATAAAGTTTTTAAAACTCCCCAGATGATTCTAACGAGTATGCAGAGCTGAAAGCAATTGGATAAAATAATTTTTTATAGAGAGGAGTGAGTATGCATGTGGAAGTGCTGCAGAACAGAGCCAGAGAGAGCAAGCAGCAGAAGACAAGGGAGGTGGCCGTGATGGTTACGGACATTGGCGCCCCTGGGAGGAAGATGGGATGGAATAAGCAGAGCAGAGGATATGACTTAGAAATAGGAGAAGGAGAAGGGGAGAAATAGAGGGCTGTGGACAGAGTCAGGGTTGAGGTTCTGCTGGCAGGACAGCGAGGAGGCAGTCTTCTAAAGCGCCTGCGCCGCCCGCCAATCAGTGAAAGAGGAGGTGGTGAGATCAGCCTTTGGAGCTGAACAGAGGGGACTTGGCGGTGCTGAGTGCCTGGTTTAGGTTAGAGACCCTGACCTTGTAGTGTCAGCAGCATGTGAAGAAGATGGTTCACAGCAGAGTGTTAAGAAATGTGAAAATGGTACTTCCCTAAGCATGCGTTTCACATTCTTCATACCACGTTGTTAGGAGGATTCCAAATGGAAGAGCTGAGACCATGGGAAGCACTGGGTTGGGAGTGGGGGCGTGGGGCATGGCTACAAATGAACCAATGAAATTTCTTCTAAATAGTTAACATCCTCTAAATCCAAAACAGAAGGACAAACAAAACATATTGCTATAAAAACCTGTATCAATAAGAGACTATCAACAGATTCTACATATTTTAAATGAGCAAAAAGTATGTTCTCTGTATTTTAAACTATTGTTTGCTTTCTAGAAATGTAGCAAGATCTTCCTCCCCTGGACTTGCCATGAGATGTTCATAAAATCCGTTCCGCAGACTGAGACCTCCTCCCCACTTCCCACACGCAGTCTAGTCCAATACTCACTGCCTTTGCAATTTTGCAGTGGAGTGACTTATTATTTGTGAAGATGCAATCTGAACGTTTTGAAGTTGCGGAAACATGTGTGTCTAAGTGAATCCATGACTACTTGAATTTTCCATAAGACCACTTCAAGATGGTGAGTAGAATAACCAAACCTCCGGTTGGACAAGGAACTGAAGGATTTCCCAAGATGCAGGACTGCCAGAGCTGAAGCCTAGAGAGTTCCTCTGCCTCCCAACAACAATCCCGAACTCCCTCACTGGTGACAAGTACCTGCTCTCCTGTGGCCTGAGATTAGCAGAGAAAGGGATCTGTGTGCCAGGTTTGAGGGGGGACACTGATGCGGTAAAAGGAGATAGCAAGAATTATTTGAAAACCACAAACTCTTCTCTTCCTTCTGCCCCATCTGGTTTCTTACTAGAGTGTCGTGAAATGCCCACATAGCGTTGACTCCTAAAACTCCTGTCTGTCTTCCTTCTCCTCCACTGTTCCTTTGAGGAAGCTGTCTGACCTATCTTGGCTCAGAGACACCTTTGTATGTCTTATGCCTGGTGCCCTGAGGCCTCTTCCCATCCCAAACCACACTTCTTTTCTCCTTTCATCCCCAGATCAGATAAAGTAAATCTGTTATCAGGCCAAAGCACTTCTTGATTAAGGAATTTTAACCATCTCTTGCCAGATGGTAGAAGGGCTGGGGGGATGGTTGAAAAGGGGAAGGAATCAGGATGTACAAATTGCTAGTTATAAAAACAGTCACAGGGATGTAGAGCGCAGCATAGGGGACATAGCGAATAACATGGTAACACTATGCATGGTGTCAGATGGGTATTAGACTTAGCAAGGTGATCACTTCATAAGTTATATGAACATCTAACCACTCTATTGTACACCTGAAACTAATATAATATTTTATGTCAACTGTAATTGAAAATTTTTTTAAAAAGAAAAAATCAATTAAAAAAAGAATTTTAACCATCTCAATACAAAATGGGTGCTTTGCTCTTTGGAAATGGAGAACACGGACCAACTGCTTCTGCCCTTTGACAGTAGCAGGTGCGTTTTATCATGAGGAAACCTGCCTTCCTCTTCATTCTGCCATGCAATTTGTTTAGAGTCGATTTAAAAATGGTCAACAGATGAAAAGTCACGTTCTCGGAGGAGAATAGGAAAGAGGTTAGTACAATAGACTGAAGAAACCCTGAGTCCATGTTTGATTTGAAGAATAAATGAAGACAAAGCGGATTTCTTTAGCAATGGAAATATTTCTCCTTCCCTTCACTATAATTTAGCAAGGATGTACATTGAGCATTAGGAGCAAAGCTTGGATCGAGGCTGTGGGGTGTACAAGGACAAGTAAAAGCAAGACTCACCACAATAATAACCTGTAATCAGTTAGGAGAACGAGGTAAGATGAGGAAAGAAAATTACAGAGCAGAGTTAAGACCACAAAGACTTTAGAATACCTTCCCCCCCCTCCCCACAACTACAGGGTAAGTTAATCCAATCATAAAATAGAAAGATATTACACATTTGAATGGAGGACCTGAGAGGGGGAAAACTGAGTGAATAAATTCTACACATCATGTGTAAAACAGAGGGAATGCTTCTTTCCAAGGAGATATGAACCATACTTTCCAAGAAAGAAAGTATGGTTCATACTTTTGTTACATTTAAAAGTTATTTCCAGGTTTCACGGGGCCCAGTCTCTCTACAGAGTCACATTAAAAAGAAACATGCATCTGCCTCTGGAAGCCTTGAAGATTAATGCACACCTTTGTTCTTGGTGTTTTTAAAGAGCCAGATTAAGCCCTAGCTGGTGTGGCTCAGTGGGTTGAGCACTGACATATGAAGCAAAGGGTCGCTGGTTCAATTCCCAGTCAGAGTACATGCCTGGGTTGCAGGCCAGGTCCCCAGCAAAGAGCCAGACTAGACACACAGCACCTTACAGAAAGCATCCTAGAAATCTTCCTAGGCAGAAAACAGTTCTTTTCTCCAAAGCTCATGGTGGCACCTAAAAATCTCTCCTACTCACTCTGGTCCATGCAATAGTCCCTCTCTGCCTCCTCCTCCCCCCCCTGCTGTTTCCCCAGCTGACACCCCTAACTGTCAGCTCTGCCAGGCTGTTCTAGCATTCTGGAGAACTCTCTATCCATTCCCTACCCGAGCACTCCCCCTTCCCACAGAGCAGTTTGTAGGGTCCTCTGGGGTGGGTTGTTTCTTCCTTCTGACTTGTGTGTGAAAAAAGACTACCTCACTCCCACCCCTTTCCCGTAGGATACTTGACACCTTTCCTCCTTCCTCCAGGTCAGAGGCTGAAGTCCCCTCTATCTTTTCTGGTGGAGGTAGTCAAAGGGGGTCCATTTCTCTTCTGGGCAGAGACTGGGGCCTTGTCAAAACCTTCACCAGGGCTGAATCTGTCTTCTTATAGCCATGTTCCTCCGCTTTGCCTCCTATTTTAACTATATTCTCTCTCTCTCTCTCACACACACACACACACACACTCTCTCTCTCTCTCTCTCTCTCTCTCTCTCTCTCTCTCTCTCTCCCTCTCACACACACACACACACACACACACTCTCTCTCTCTCTCTCTCTCACACACACACACACACACACACACACTTGTTTATTTACAAACTGTAAGCCAGAGAGTCATACGACCACCTTTCTTTCAAGAAAACATCCATGACGTCCATACTGCCGAGAATGATGCCTACACAGATGAACAGGGATGAGAGATGACCAGTCAGGAAGTCCAAAAGACCTCGTTTGAGCCTCTGGATTCTGTAATGATGAAACTTTTTTTTTTTATTGTAGTTAATAAATGTCTCCTTTCTTCTCTCCCTTCCTCTTTCCCTTCTTTCCTTCTTATCTCTATTTTTTTTTCTGTTGTTGAATTTTTCTTAAGCTCATTTGAGAAAGGGCTCTGTCACTTGAAAATGAAGGGACTCTAACTCAAACAGCTACCCTCCCTTAGTTCGGTGATCTGGCTTTTGTAAAGAACCACTCGGTTCTGCGTGCCAAGTAAGTCTGGACTGTTTCTAGAGAACCTCTTGACTTAGAGGGCATGGCCTGTTATAAACCTTCTCCCTCTCTTTCTGTATATTTTCTGTCCTTATTGGCTAGAAATCTCTTTCCTTCCTACCATAAGAAAGTGAGATCACACACATACCATTTAACATTTTACAGGCACTAAAAGTTGTTTTGAAAGCATTTTTAATGACATGGCAAAATACTTGTAATATACGATCTCAATTATTTTAAGTATGGAATAGCTAGCCATACCAGGAAATATATTAAAATATAAACAGTGGTAATAATCTGAGAATAAGATTATGAGTGATTTATAGATTACATTTTCTAATTTTTAAAATGGACATTCAATTATTTTGTGATTAGAAAATAATGAGTTATTAATACAATGTATAAATTGTAGTACATTCATCCGGAGGACAATTTTGTAGTCATTAGAAAGAATGTTTTGAAGACCTTTCAAGTGACATTGAAAAATGCACATAATAGAACAGTTGGCAAGGTCCACAAAACTATGCATAGCACTGATCTCAGCACTGATGTTAGCTACAGATGTGCAAGTGGATGCATTGGCAATGACCAAAGAAATTGCTTCAAAATGTTAATGGAAGTTATCTCTGAGTTGTGAGATCACAGTTAATTTTGTTCTCTTCTGTGTATGCATATGTGTTTTCCAACTTGAAGGACCAGAATTATTTTTTATAACCATAATACACAACAGTAAATTGTTACTCTGGTGGAGAAGAGGTTTGAAATAGCAACTCTTCCTCACTCTGACCCCTTGAGTATAGGACACTTGACACCTTTCCTCCTTCCTCCAGGTCAGAGGCTGAAGTCCCCTCTGTCTTTTCTGGTGGAGGTAGTAGACGGAGCCGGTTTCTGTTCTGGGCAGAGACTGAAGCCTTGTCAAAACCTTCACCAGGGCTGGGTCTGTCTGTCTACAGCCAAGTTCCCCTGCTTCATTCTATTCTCGTTCTCCCCCTCTCTTTCTCACACACACATACACGCACATTTGTTTATTTACAAATAATTAAAGAAGAATCTCCCAGAAATGGAAGAGATAAAAAGAAATATTTACATAATGAATTGTGAAGGCACACCACTTGTTGTCCTGCACTGTGCTAAGTACTTTATGTATATTTTCTCATTTAATCTCTTCAAA
This sequence comes from Anoura caudifer, assembly GCA_004027475.1. Classification (NCBI taxonomy): domain Eukaryota; kingdom Metazoa; phylum Chordata; class Mammalia; order Chiroptera; family Phyllostomidae; genus Anoura; species Anoura caudifer. The sequence continues at coordinate 61,432 of PVKU01003634.1, forward strand.
ATCTCTTTGAAGAAACTATCACCATTTCCCCTCATTAATAGATTAGCAAAACAGAGTCTTTAAGAAAGATGAAATACCTTTCTCAATTTCATACGAACAATAAGTGGCTGACGTGGAATTTGAACCAAGGCAGTTTTACCGAAGGGTGTTTGCTGTCAACCAATATGTATGTGACAGACCATTGTAATATACACTATGATTTTTACATTAATTCTCATGTCTTCTTAGTTGAGAATCAGTGAAACCCTTGCAAAGGCTGGTAAAGGAAAAGTTTCAGAAAAATTTTCTTGGTTCATGATCTGATTCTGCACCATTTCTTGATGTTCATTTGAATAAGATTCCTAACTGTTGTACAACAGAATGAAGACTTCTTGGGATCAAAGATTTTAAAAATAATTGTAGAAAAAGCTCAACTTGTAATTGATTGAAGCTCCAACTCTACATACACAGGGCTGAGCAGTTACATGAGTCACTTTGGATAGTTTCCTCCTACCAGATCCTGCATAGATTTGTGTAGGATAAAAAAACAAGGAGGGATACTCTCCAAGGGGCTCACTGTAAAGCTCTGGATGCACTTTCCAGGCTCCCCTCACTTTGTTCTGTGTTGCTGGGGTTGGGAGCAGTTTAAAGATCACCTCAGTTTTGTTGGTTAGGGAACAACACTGAGTTTAAGACTTATCTGAAAAGGTTATCTCCATTTTGCCAAAATCATCACCAATGTGGCACTACTTCTTGAGGTCTCTGGTTGGCACCACCATGGTTTTACCCCTTGACTCTTTCATAGCTGTGTGGATGGGCAAAGCTACTACTCATGGGAAGAAGTAGGGAGGGGCGGTGGTCAGTGGGGGGCTGGGGAAGGTGGGAGGAGGACGAGGGGCTCCTCCAGCTGCACTGGAGTCAGAGAAGAGAAACGCTGTCCAGAAGATGAGATGCTCAGTATTGCTAAATGCTGAAAACAGGTTAAGTGGTTACAAACTGAAAAAAAGAGGCTGGATTTGGCAAGGTAGTGGGCCATTTCTGAAACAGATTCTGAAGACAGGCAGGAGTAGAATCCATGTTGCATGGCGGTGTGGAGTGAGTGGGAAGTGAGAAGCTGAGTGAACCCCAGCAGACCCTTCCTTTGGCAGTAAAGGGCAGGTGGGAAGTTTAACCATCGAGCAGAGTTGAGGAAAATGTGCACATGCCCGGACATGAGAAAGCTGAGCCAATTTATAAACTGAGCAGGAGGCAAAACATCAAGAGAGAAGAGGAGAGAAAAATTACCATTATTGAGAGCTTACTCTGTTCCAGACACAGTGCTAGGGTCTCACACTATTTGTTTCATTTTAATGCACACAGCAACCTTGGGAGGAAAGTGAGGCTCAGAGAGGGTGAATAATTTTCCCAAGATTACACAGCTATCACTCTGGCAGATAAAACAGACATATCTTTCTGATTTAAAAGACCCATAGGCTCTATGCATAAAAAAGAGAAAAAAGAAGAAAGTATATTTAGTACACAAAGGTCCTAGAGGAGGTAATTGGAGTTGGAATAAAAAATATAGATTGCCCTGGCTGGTGAGGCTCAGTGGATTGAGCACCAGCCTGCAAACAGAAGGGTTGCTGGTTCGATTCCCAGTCAGGGCACATGCCTAGGTTGCAGGCCAGGTTCCCAGTCCAGGGTGTGTGAGAGGCAATCCATCAATGTTTCCCTCAAATATCAATGTTTCTTTCCCATTCTTTCTCCTTCCCTTACCCTCTCTCTGAAAATAAATGTATAAAATATAAAAAATATATGGATCAGTAAAACAGAGGGACATATCAACCCCAAAGGCAAAGGATGATGGAATCAGAAAATACTATAGAATGGAGTACCACTTAATTTCATTTTTGGGGGGATAAAAATTGACTAGGTAGCTGGACTAGTTGCCCAACTAGGTTTCTAGGAGACCATTGATGATTGTATTGACCTTGTAGTGACAGAAACATATCTTGCTATTTTTATCCTTTTATTGTCTCTGGTTTTAATCATCCCCCAAGTGATCCCAAATCATACACTGTACCTCTGCATGACTACACCCATATAGCTATTCCTTTTACCTAGAATTTCCTTTCTTGCTGTATGTGAGGTGGGTGGGGGTAGATACAGTAAATTGGGAAACCACGTGACAAAGACTGAGATGGAATAACTTTCATTTGAGAATTTGGTCTTGCCCAAGGTTGTGTTTCAACCGCCATTCAGAGCACATGCAAGAATCAACCAATGAATGCGTAAGTAAGTGGAACAACGAATCAGTGTTTCTTTCTCTTGCCCTTTCTCTCTCTCTCTCTCTCTCAGACAAATAAATAATTTAAAAAAGAATTTGGTCTTATGATTTTTATCTCCTTAGTTATTGTTGGGGCATGTGAAATAAGAGAATATTTAAATAAAAGAAATTTTAAATAAAGACTTCTAAAAGATGAGCAACAAATTACAATTGAGCTTTTCTATTATCTAAGCCATTCCAGTTGGAATTCATGACCTACTTTATCTTATATTCTGTTGCCATAGTGCTTTGGTTCAACGTGAAACTAAAGAAGATTGATTTCCAGTGCAAATCTTAATTTTTATTGTGCCCTGCAGTGCGACGTGGATGATGCATGTGTGATAAGTCTCATATTTAGACGATTCCAGAGGGAGTTTTGAGAATTAAAGTATTATCACCTCTATCAGTGGTTATGAAGATAATATATTTTCTGTAGATGTGTATCATTTTCTTAAAGAAGTAAGTGACTCTATGACTATCCTTAGGCAGAAAAGAAGCAGGCTTTTCAAATTGTTTCAGAAGCACTACCCAGTTAACATGGGTCAAATCATTATTTCCCAAAAAGGAGAACACCATTTTTCTTGAAACACGTAAGCTTCAAGTTCACAGACAAATGCTTGTCCCTCAAATGTTTTAATGCCTCATTTGATTTAAAAATCAATTCCACACTCAAGTCAGCATGTAGAATTATCAAGACCTTATCTTTATAAAAAAAATAAATAACCCAGCTGGCAAGCATCTCCTGTCAACGGCAGGGTGTGCGTTTGGTGTTGGTGGGGAGAGAGGGCCCAAGCATTCTTTGTAAAAGGGCACTTTTCTTGCAGAAATGGTCAGGCATTTTTTTCGTTACACTTGTGGTCCTGGGATTTATAAGAAATACAGATTTGGTCTTGGACCACTTTTCCTGCACAGAGCTCCTAAAACCTTTGGGATTTTCTAAGTGTTGAGAACACAAAGGTGTCTTTTGTTATGCTAATGAGGTGACTTTCGGAAAGCACCTAGGTTACTGGTTAAGGGCTGTTTGCCGGGGAACCAAGCAGAATTAGAGGGTTGAAACTTTCTCCCATCCCCTGATTTCCAAGGAGAGGAGAGGGGCTGGAAGTTGAATGAATCTCCAATGACCAGTGATTTGGTCAGTCCTGCTGATGTACCTGAGCTTCCATAAAAACCAAAAGGAGGGTGTTCCTGGCTGGTGAACCAGAACACATCCACAAACTGGGCCCCAGAGTCCTTGGGGACAGAAACTCCTTTGTTTGGGACCTCGCCCTGTGTGTATCTTCATCTGGCTGTTCGTTTGTGTCCTTTAATATCCTTTGTAATAAACCTATAATCTAGTGAGTAGTCTGGTTTCCTCAGTTTGGTGAGTTGTTCTAGCAAGTTAATTGAACCCTAGGAGTGGGTAATAGGAATCTCCAATTTATAGCCAGTTGGCAACAACCTGCACTTGCATTTGGCATCTGAAGCAGGGGCAGTGCTGTGGGATCTGATACACTCTCCAGGTAGATAGTGCCCAGTGTTCTGGAACAGCAACCAGGGTCCCGCTGTCTGCTGCCACCCTCTAGGCAAAATTCCAGAGGCAACGGATTGGTGATAAAGTGAAGGAGTCTTTATTCAAAAGCTTCACAACTTTGGAATACCAGCTTTCTGCGAGCATTAGTTACTTAAGCCTATCAATTAAGGCTAAACTCTTCAACACCTGAGTTCTCCTATCATTTCCTCCCATTAGTTTTAATTATCTTATTTCTATAGGGTTAGTTTACAAACTAAAACAACAAAAGATACAAAAGCTACACAATTTTGGAAGAATGGCAGGTTTCAGCCTCAGAGGTTGTCCCCTCTAGAACACCCAAAAGATAAACCTGCCACCCTCTGCCTGGCCAGCCTGATCCTAGGCTGCCCCCGCAGCTCCTTACCGTACAAAATACCATCCATTGGGAAATGCAGGAAGCTGCAGTAGGAGCATCCTCCTTGAGGAAGAGAGGACAGGAATGAGCCTGCGGCCACCAATGCCCCTCCCAGGGCCTAGGAATGCTTCTTTTATTTCAAACCTTCTCGACCATAATTCCATGAGCTCTGGAGGCATTCAGCCTCTCAGCCAATCCCATCCTAAGCGGTTTACCATCGCCTCGGCAAACTCCTTCTATGGCCCCTCCCTACTCCTTTCTACTGATCTGATCAGATCTCTCTGTATCACCAGAACTGATCACATTTATAGGCCACCCAGTCAGTGACCATCAGTGTCTAGGCGGTATTGAGTTAATTGCTCAGTGGTGGGGAAAAAAAATACACAACCTTAATTTTTTTTTTCTATATTGCATGTATTTAAATCTGTAAATTTGGGAGTTTATAGGGCGGATGAAACGCCAGACATGTATTTGTTTTACATAATATTTGATTTTGGTTCTGTTTATCTAATCTATTTCAGTTTGAGTGCCTTTTGGCAAGGTGAGCTTTTCAGCTATTTTGACCCCACCGATATCTCATGTCCTATACTTAGCACAGTTCACTCACCACAGTTATTATAAAAGGAAAAGAATGGATTTCCTTCTACTGTACTCTGAATACTCCTGTGGGATTTTCCTACATTAAATGTGTGGATCTTTCCACACCAAGCTATTCTCTAATTTTTGGTGGACACTGACTGGGTGTCCTGCAATTCAACCAGTTCTGACCCTAACTGCCAGGAGTTAGCACCAACCCCGCAGGTGAAGGAAGGCTGTCCCCCACTTCAGGTGCCAATTGCAAGTCCCAGGTTGTCACTCATGCTTCTGACCAACTGGTTGTAAGTCAAGGATTGCCACAACTTTCTCCTTGGGTAATTTGCAAGAACAGCTGACAGAACTCAGGAAAATGCTTTATTTACTATTACCAGTTTATTATAAAGGATCCAACTGTGCAGGAAAAGGGGGTTTTATCATCTGACATGTCTGGTGAAGTACCCTCTCAGGGTGATCTGATCATAAATTCCTAACTAGGCAGGTCAAGCTGGGTAGTCACTTCCCAGGCTTATAGATTCCTTATTAAAAGGTTAATCTTCACTGTAATCCAGTCCTGTCTATTGTTCTTATGCTTTGGAAGCATAATCACCCTGAAGAGAGCACATAATCTTGTTACCTACTTTGTAATTCAATCCCCACCTGGCTTTCTCCCTCTTTCATGTAATCTGCCTTATATTCCCTCCTTAATTCCAAATGTATAAAAGTGACTGCAAAACTGTTATTCTCCAGAGCATTTGAGATCTTACCTTCTGGCATTATCATGAGTTTGGCTCAAATGAACTCATAAAAATTCTCTGCAGGTGTGGACATTTCCTAGGTCAACACGCATTTCAGAAAGAGCCAAATAGGAAAAGTGCATCGTGGAACAAAGTATGCGGGAAAAGCATGGAGTTACCAAGCCGTCTGGTAGCTCCCAGCACCTCCACGTGTGCACCAACCTGGAGACTCTCTGAATCCCATTGTTAAGGGTTTTTAAGGAGGTTCCATTATGTAAGTATATATAATTGATGAAATCATTGGTCATTGGTGATTAAGGCGAGTACCCTAAGTCAATCTTCAGCCCCTCCCCAGAGGAGACCACAAATCATTTGTAGATAAGAGCATATATCCCGGTCATATTGCCTGCAATTCAAACTTGACTGTACTACTTACTGGCTGTGGGATCTTAGGTGAGTTACTATTGTGAATGAAAAAGGGGCTACAGTCAAGGCTGACAAGCTCAGTGACCAAAAGTAATGACTCAGGTTGATCTGATCACAAATTCCTTACCAGGCAGGTCATAATGGGGAGGTAGTCCTCCCAGGCCCATAGCTTCCATTGCAAAAGGTTAATCTTTACCTTAAGCCAGACCTGTCCATTGTTCTTATGCAGCTAGGATAGCATACCTTCAAAATGCTAGAGTTATCTTCTCCAAATCCCTCATAGGTACAACCGGAGCACAGTGATCCTGAAATTCCTCCTTGTTGTTGCCAGAATACCACCTCGATTTACCATATATTTAAATGTTAACTATCTTGTACACATCAATATAAAAGATGTACCTCTCCATTTTACTTTTTACCCAATCCTAGAAATTTCCCCTGCCTTGCTCTCCTGCCTCCTTAATCTATCACCAATGGATTTCATGTAGCCTTCTTGTGTTTTAATCCTTTGACTCTAAATGTAGGCAGAGAATGGCAAAACTGCCATTCTCTGCAGTATTTTCTCAACCCTCTGAGATCTTGCTTCTGGATTTGCCCTCACTTTGGCTCAAATAAACTCTCATAAACTCTTATAAGTGTTTTTATAACTTTTATAGGGTTGGGACTTTTTATCACTGGCACTTTACTAATCTCTACCTCAGTTTCTTCATCTAACAAAAGGGATTATAATAACACTTTGTGTTGCTGTATGGATTAAATTAGATGATGTATGTGAAGGGCCAAGCATAGGGCTAGATACATAACAAAGACTCAATAAATGTTGGTTATTATAATTATAATTATCATGATTGTTATTTGGATACTTCCAAGGGCCTAGCAACCTTTCAGGAGGTAGCTTTTCAATATTTGTATGAATTGTGAACCAATGATTTAATCATATATCAGTGCCTGAAATGTACTTTGACAGAATAAATTGTCCTTCATGTAGGACTTCAAAATATTATACCTAGAGAATAATATAACTGTTTTATCTTTTCTTAAAAAATTTATTTCCATAATGAGATTTGCAGTTCAAGCAGGCTTTACAAAAGAAGCTCCCCCCTAGATGATCCATTCATAAGGTCTCGGTGAAAAGCTGGTGGTGGTTTTTTTTTTCTTTATTGGCTAGGAAATTTGCAGTGTCTGCTACAAAACACACAGTAATTTTTAACTTGCCAGATTTTTCCACAAAGCCCTCAGCAGTGGAGGAGAGAAATTTGTTATCCATAACCCTGACAGTAATAAGTGTTTTAAATTCTCTCTCTCTTTCTCTCTCTCCACTCTGATAAGTGTAAAGTGATATGATGGAAACATTAAGCCTGAAATCCACAGATTAGAAACAGGCTGGTATGGAGTCAAGTCCATCTGGTTCCTTCATAGAGCTGAACTATATTGAAATAGCCAAAATATATGAGTATTGCAGATCTTTGTATGGACTGAATCTATTGTCTATACTTCTTTTATTGTTTTAGCACATTGTGTACTTTGCTTGTCCCACGTGCCATGACCATATATGCCATATGCCTTAGATATTGCTGCTCTTCCTCAGTGGGTTGAGCACCGGTCTGAGAACTCAAAGTTCGCTGGTTCAATTCTCAGTCAGGGCACATGCCTGGGTTGTGGGCCAGGTCCCCAGTTGGGTGTGTGTGAGAGGCACCCGACTGATGTTCCTCTCACACATCAATATTTCTTTCCCTCTTTCTCCCTCCTTTCCCTTCTCTCTAAAAATAAATAAATAAAATCTTTTAAAAAAGAAACTAGATAACATCAAGTGTAAGAAAACACTGCTCTAGTGCTTCAGGTGTGCTACTGCAGTCTTCACTGTAATCATGGAGCCTTCCTTGTAGCGAGCATCACTGCTGATCATAATTCTTTCACTTACCCCACACAAAATTTAAGTTCCTATTTTAAAAAAGATTTTATTTATTTATTTTCAGAGAGACAGGAAGGGAGGGAGAAAGAGAGGGAGAGAAACATGGATCGCTTGCTTGCCTCTCTCAAGCCCCCAGCAGGGGACCTTGCCTGCCACCCAGGCTTGTGCTGTGACAGGACTGAACCGGAAACCTTTCGGTTCTCATGCTGGTGCTGAATCCACTGAGCCATACCATCCAGGGCTAAGTTCCTATTATTTTAGATTCTCTTCTGTTTACATTTATTACTTAGGTTTTTATTCTTGGTTTACAAAGTGTATTAATTTTTCTTACCTAATTTATTTTGATCACTTCAATTTTAACATTTTTTATCTGCTTAACATTTCATACCTTTATCTTTCCTATTTAATTGTTTAAATATTTTTCTCAGCTATAATTCTTTTTAACCCCATTGCTTCTTATTTCCTTCCTCTTTTTCTTTCAAGTAATCCTGATGATTTTTGTCACTTTTGATCTTAAGAGTTTTCTGATTTTATCTCTTATCTTCTTTTCATACATGTATTTTACAATAGCAAGCTGGAAACCTAGTTATGAGGACAGGGCCAAACAGTTTTGCCAATGTATTGGTCATAGTTGGAGAGAGAAAGAACAGAATTACTGCCAAAACCTAGTATTTTAGCTAGACCCAACGGGCAAAAAAGGGAGTGATTTATTAAGATAAGAAAAACTGACAGAGGGGTATGTGGGAAGAGAAAATAAGAGTTTCTTTTACTATCACCATCACCACATAATGAAAGAGAAAACATTTTAACATTTAAAAGAGATAAGAGTGCATATTTTTAGTTTTCTGAAAAAAATCACTATTATCTTTTTTCTTTCTCATTTTGCAGTGAGTTGATGAAAATTTCTGGCATTTGGCATGATTGCTGTAGATAATGGAATGATTATAGTCCAGGAAAACTCACTGTGGTACCTACAGAGAGAACTGATTGAAAAGGTTGAAGACAATTCCACTAGAATGGAATCTGTGGAGGTAGACTGCAATTTGGATATGATGAAAGAGAAAGATCTATAAATTTGTCAGGAAAGCTGGAGGTTGAGGAAGTGTTGTCTGAAGTCAATAATGCAGATGAAAGAAGCTTTTGCTGAGAGTGAAATGGTTGAACATCACTTTTTGAAGGAAAAGTGGTAATTTGATGAGTTCAAAATGGTATCCAGCCGTTTTAATAGGCATAGTCAGCTTTCTGCGCTTCAGAGGAGCCCTGCCCAGCCAACACGTTGTCTCTACCTAGAATTATGTTTAATTTAGCACGGCTCTGGAGACCACACTGCTCTAAAGATTTAGTTGAAATACAAGTAAGAAAATAGTAGTAGTTCGTAAATGTGTTATTAGACACATGTTAAATATTATCTTAATGAGATTGCGAGTCTCTTAAAACTGAAATTGTCTTCTTTTTGTTACAAAGGTAGCCCTATGGCGAAAAGGGCTCTCTCCCGGACCACCAGTCCTGTTGGTCCCCCACTCACAGCCTCTTCACCTGCAAGATAGGCCAATGACATGAAGAACACAGAATTTCTGAGGCTGTTAAATGAAATAATGAATGTGTAAAGGAGAAGGAACCCTACACGTGTTAGCTATACTTATCTTTATCCTCTTCCTCCTTTCATGCCCCAGTACTGGCTACACAGAGAGAGTACTATCTATTTGATGGCTGAATGAGTGATTGTATGACACGGGCCCAGAACTTCTGATCCTGGAATTCCGGACTTGGAAAGCGTCCATCTATTAGCTGTGAAGTTGACTGTCAATAAAGTTTCGTTAATCTAAAAAAAAAAAGCACCCACTAAACTACAAATCCCAGCCATCTCGTAGAAGCCAAAGAATCCAGAGGCTGGCCAAGAATGCGGAAGTCTTGCCTGCCTGCCCAATCAGACCGCGAAGTCTGGGTAGCGGCACTCAGCCTGGCCAATCCTAAGGAAGCTTGCTTCGCGCCGCTCGGGTCCCGCCTCCCCGCTCAGTGCTGACGGGTCTTTAGCGGATACGGCGGCTGCGGGGGCGGGGCCAGAGATCTCTGTCCCGCCTCCCGCCGGGCTGGGTCCTCCTTGCTCGCGGCTCCCGCTCCACCATGGCTCCCAAAGGCGCCTCCAAGCAGCAGTCCGAGGAGGACCTGCTCCTTCAGGATTTCAGCCGCAACCTCTCAGCCAAGTCCTCCGCACTCTTCTTTGGGAACGCCTTCATCGTGTCTGCCATCCCCATCTGTGAGTTATGGGAGCAGGCGGGCGGGGGGAGGCCGCCAGAGGGTCAAGCTGGGCGGGGACGTGGCAGGGCCTGGCGGAACAGCTCCAGAGCTCTGGGGCACTCGGCTCGCTCACTCGCCAGATCGCCCTGAACTCGGGGAATCACGTAGACTCTGCCGACCTCAGCGATCTCATCTGGGATGGCGGTGGGCTGCATCCCACGAAAGTCACTGGTGGAGCTTTTTAGAAGTACGCTGGTTCCCGGGCCCCAGTTGTGGAGATTGTGATTCACCAGTACTGGGATGGCAGCCCCGGCTCTATTTAAACCTTGGTTAAGATCTGGTGCTGACATTCCTGCACATAGCCTGTTCTCTGTCCCCTCTCCACTCCCCCCGCCCCAAAACTCTTGTTTGCCGTTACGAGATCTTAAACTTATATCGTTACTTATATTGTAGAACTAATGAATTAAAGGGAGGGAGAGGTTCCCATTAACTCTTGCACTGAATTAGAAGTGTAGCTTTCGGGGAACCGCTTCATACTGCTGAGCATCATTTTCTCAATGTGATGAGTGAGGTTGGACCAGCGATTTACCTTGTTTAAATTTTTTAGCTATCCTATTAGGGCAGTTCTCACTTGGATGGGAAAACTTTGCAGACTTGGCCAAAGGTTTTTTTAGGGCTCAGGTTTCCAGAATTTGAATTTCCCGTCTCTCACTGCTGCACTCTTGTTGGGCATTCAAATACAGATTTTTTTTTTGTTTGTTTGTTTAATAAAACCCAGCGCACAGTTTACATGGTGTGAAGCCCTTGTGGCTCAGTGGCCACACTGAGCAAGCCTTGAGTTCAAATAACAGCCACGTCAGCAGGTAAACTGTGCCTTAGGACTGCACATGGCATTTTGGAATGGCCTGTATTTAGCTTAATAGTACACCCTGATGAATGAACTTGGAAGTCAGAATTGTGATTTTGTTGAGCCAGACCTCTCATTTTAGAAGACACAAAAATCTCATCTGGAAGGTTATGTTTTTCAAGTGTTCTGAATTTCGGTATGGTTGAGACTGTAATTTTTTACTGGATATCCCACTTAAGAAGTTCCTCGAATGTTATATTAGATACCCTAACCAGGACTGTGTTTTACCAGCAGGCCTTTATAACTGGGTGGTAATGTTTTGTTTCTTTTTGTTCTCCCCCCTTTTTTATCTTCAGGGTTATACTGGCGAATATGGCATATGGATCTTATTCAGTCCGCTGTTCTGTATAGTGTGATGACCCTAGTAAGCACTTATTTGGTAGCCTTTGCCTACAAAAATGTGAAATTTGTTCTCAAGCACAAGTAAGTGTGTTTCTCAAGTGAAAGTGTGATGCATTTTTATGTAGTAGGATGTCTTAAAGACCATTTGTGTTTGTGTTGGTTTCCATAAGCACTAATTTGATATATATTTATCTGTATTTGGGGGGAAGGCACCTTCATGCTATGAAGAATTACTAACTTGAAGCCGACTTCTACCACTGCTACCACTGAGTGGAATTAGATCTCTGTACACTATCTGTAGTCATGGACTTTAATCAGAAAAACAAAACCACCGAGTAAATTAGCATTTCAAAAGCAAATGGAATTCTTTCTGGAAAGAATTGTTCCAGGCTCTCTGTGTTCTATTTTTGGATGTGTAAAAAGTGGTCTAGTTGTTATTAAACTCTAATGTTTTTATGCTAATTACATTTTTTCTTATGAGTATATAAAAATGTAAAAGGTTACCATATTTCCTCTAAGATCACAAATATTAAAAAATACATCATTTAAAAAAATTTAAGTCCCACCTAATGATATGTTTTTCTTCTATTGATTTTTAAAGAGAGAGGAAAAGAGGGAGTGAGGAAGGGGGAGAGAGGAAAGGACTGGGAGAAAGGGTGAGGGAGGGAGAGAGGATCAGTTTCCTCAAACTGGGGTTCAGTCCTGCACCCTAGGTATGTGCCCTGATCGGGAATTGAACCCTCAGTTTTCTGGTGTAGGGGATAGTACTCCAACCAAGGGAGCTAACTTGCCAGGGCATAAAATATATCATTATTTTAATGATAACGTTTGAGAAGAAAACCCACGCCACACAACTACACATTTATACATTCATTATAAGCAATATCTACTCCGGTTTCATAAGGTCAAAATGTGGGGGAAATAGTCAAAACTTAAGGAAAAGTAGTAACATTTGTTACTTCAGAGTGCTGTGGTCCTCATGGGAAACAGTTATCAATTAATGTTTAATTGGAGAAGGTGCCCATTGAAGTTGCTTTCATGTGCACTTTGATACTTGATTCAAGATAGCCAGGATATTTCCCTGCTTCCTTCATGGAGCCTTTTGGTTTTATATTTCTCTGGAATTTCTTTTTTTCAGTGTTCAAGTACAGTTTTCTCCATTTTCCCTCCACCACCACACCTGCCCGTGCCCCACTCATCAAGGCAATTGGCATTTTGTTGAGACTCTGGAGCACCAGTGTGCCTCACGTGCGCTTCGTCTTTTCATTCCTGTAGTTCCCGCTGTGGTCTGGAAGCGGTTTCTGCTCGGATAGCTGTAGCAATCTCTGTGTAGTCCTTCAAAGCTTGAGACCCTCCGTGCCATGCACTGTATAAAGCACTTACGTAATCCTTATCATGCATGTGAACTGTGGGTACTAGTCTTGCTTTATGGAATAACAGATATATACTCATCCTTATTAGCCATCATTTTTATCCTGTCACTCTCTTTCTTAAAACTCACCACGGCCTTCTCTTTTCTATCTGGATTAAAGCCACGTTCTTCCAGGCCCTTGGGATGCAAGTCATCTGCCTCCTACCAGTGTGGCCACTTGGGCCTTAGCTCTTCTTACTCAGCCTTCATGTCATCCTTTAAAAGGGTTTTGTGCCCTCCCTCATTTCTAATTGTCTTTCTTCCTTTCTATTCTTATATATCTGTTATTTCAAGAGTCGAGAATCGTGTCCAGAGAAATTCTTCCTAGGTGTATTGTCTCTGAGTTAGGGTCTTTCTGCTGACAAGGAATAGAAACAAAGTGAAGTAATCTCAGTTACCGGGGGTTTGTGGTAAGGGGGACGGAATAGGCTCAGCAGCTGAAAGTGACCCCAGCTGCCGTTCCAGTTGTCCGTATGCACAGAAGCTCCGGTTGTGGGTGGCTGCAGTTCTGCTTGGCCAGTAGAGTGATCAGCCACCTTTGTTGTCTTTCTGCTTGGCAGCCCCTCTTCACCAGCCACCACTCCAGGATTCAGCCACCTCTGTCTGTGCCGTCGTCCTTGTGGGGCACCGCTTTCTGTGGACAGTGAAGCTCTCAGAGCGGGCATCTCATACAGCCCATCCTTTGTGAACCCCTGGAACTCAGTCCCTTTGAGATTCGGTGTTTTTTGCTTGTTCTCTATATAATTTTTTATTCACTTTTTTTCGGAATCAAAATCATGTCCATTTTGCCTTTTCTACTTTGGGCTTCTTCAGGGCAACCGCCATATCTTTTTTTTTTCTTTTCTATGCCTTAAAAGTTACAGGTACATTTATTTCAGTGAACATTTCAGTGGATTACTCATTTAATAGATTCAGTGAAATTACATTTTAGTCATAGTTTTGGTTCAATACTAAATATTGCCACTGACATTGAACCTCCTACAGATATGCAAGAAGCTTAAAGCTTAGAGACCGAGGGGGTTGCCGAGTGTGGATGGGTATTAGTGATGGAGGGCAGATGATTCAGAGTCCACAGCCTGGATTTCAGACCCGGCTCTGGTGTGCTTAAATGTATAACCTTGGGTGGACGTCTTACCTTTCTAGATTTCAGATTTCCTGAGCTGTAAAATGGGGATACTGATGGTGCCTCACAGGATGATGAGGATTAAATGTGACAATATGTGATATGATAAGCATAGGATCTGTCACGTGATAACTGTTTATGTGCAGTGTTGGAAAGTTTGGGGGTTAGAGAGCCCTTAGAATTTTTTTTGAGTTGGCATGACCTAAAAAATGTTAGCAAAAATGTGTTTATTTTAAGAAATTACATAGGTACTATTATTTTTAAAGATTTAATTAATTTATTTTTAGAGAGAGGGGAAGGGAAATAGAAACATCAGTGTGTGATTGCCTCTCACATGTTCCCCCCCCACCCCCCCAGTAGGGACCTGGCCTGCAACCCAGGCATGTGTCATGACTGGGAATTGAACTGGCGACCCTTTGGTTTGCAGGTCAACGCTCAATCCATGGAGCCACACCAGCCAGGGCCATAGGTAGTATTTTTATTTTTTTATTCTGGAAAGGTTCAGACATACTGATCTTAAAAAAAAATAATAGAAAATACAGTTGATTTTGTGGGTTACCTCAGTTGGCTGAGTAGTGGGCCTTTGGAGTGACCTCTGTTTTTTTTACAGTATTCAGTGCTGAGTGAGGTTTATTCTCTGAGATCCTTGAGACAGAGGGTAGGGTTTTTTCTTGAGTTCTAATGAACCTACAGTGTGGTTATTGAATATAGAATTTTAGACCTAGAAGAGAAACTATTTATCTGGTTCAGTCTCTTCAGGAAGATTTGTTATGTGAACAGATGATTGACTCTCTGCCCTAAAGATGCTTATAGATAACTCACTTTTTAGAAAATAGTTTATTCCTGGTGTCCTGACAGTTGGGGGTGTATATGCTTGCTCATGGGTACTTTCCCCCCCTCTTCAGCTAAGGTTTCTGCTGTAAACCACATGCATTTCTTTTCAGTTGGTTGTTCTTGGAAAAGAGTGGGCTTTATGTGAAGTTCAGAAACACTGAATGCCTGGTTTCCTAGTGAGGTTCAGAACTTTGCCATCAGTCAGGTGAAGTTGTATTTTTGGGTGGAAAAAGTACATTATAGTGTCCTAAAGTATCTCTTAAAAAGATAGCTATCTGCCCCCTTAGCTGCCTTTTTCTTTAGGTTTCAGAACTTAATTTTTTTTGTCTGTTTTTCTTAGACAAGTTGATTTTCCTCCCTCCAGTTACCAATTTGTAGAAAAATACTTTAGTTGAAACTGGCCAAAGGTTTTCTTTTAACAGTGTCGGTTCTAACTTGGTTCTTGGGGCAGATACAGAGGTGGAGACATAGGTAAAACCAGATGGAATTTGTATTTGATTTGTATCTCAGAAGCTCTTGTAGTTAAAGAAAGGTTGCAAACTGTTGCCTTGAACGATCTCTGGCCTTTTTTCAGGAAGCCATCCCGATTTCTCCAGTATTTCGTGGTGCACGGAGCAGAACTAAATATAGCATAGTCACAGGGACCGATGAACTGAACAGAGAGTGAACAGATTTCTGTCTCTGCGTTTCACATTCTGTTGTTTTTAATACATCT
This sequence comes from Anoura caudifer, assembly GCA_004027475.1. NCBI lineage: Eukaryota > Metazoa > Chordata > Mammalia > Chiroptera > Phyllostomidae > Anoura > Anoura caudifer. The sequence continues at coordinate 76,838 of PVKU01003634.1, forward strand.
CAGTGTCGTGTCAGATGTTTTCATAGTGGGACTCTGTATGTAATTGTTACACATTGCTTGCGTTCAGTTTTTACTTTTTCTTCTATAATTATGGCTAATAAGTTTTTCCTATATTGTGAAAAATATATCATGTTAAATTTAACTCATAATCTTTGGGAGACTTTTTGTATCTCATCATAGTTTAAATTTTATCCTCTATTTCACTGGCAATCCCACCTGATAAAATTCATCATATATATTTTTTGATGAGTATATATTTAATTTATTTTTAATCTGACTTGTCACTGAAGACTGATCTGATATTTTGAATATATCATTTCCAGCCTTTCTGGCTGATTCCACAGTATCTTTTTGTGTAACTCTCAAACCAGTGGTCCATTTAACTAAAAGTGGTATGGTCGGTCCCTGAGCACATGGTTTTATTTCTTATTAGTGAAACCGTCCTTTGGAGTGGAGTTAAAAGCATTACTTTCAGATATTACAGCTGTTAATTTCCCTTTTTTTTTAAGCCTAGTTTTCTCTCCCATTATTTACTGGAATTAAAGTCATATATCATTTGCTAATGCCTTGTCAGAGTTATTTGTTGAACAGCTAAATTATAGGCTGAAACAAAATGGGTTCATCATGATTCATAACTAAACTGTGCTAATACAATTTGACTTTGGTTTCCATATTAAATACATAAACTTTGGAAAATTCTTCCTTTTAAGCAGAAATGAAACACATAACTAATAAACCGTATCTTGGAAGTTTCTCGAACTCCCTCTCTTTTGGCTAGTACAGTGTAATAAACTTGGAACTTCCTGTACAGTTTACTTTTTTGAAATGTAAAGTATTATACAGTTGCCAATACAAAGTATGAGTACAGGGTGTTCCTGAGAGATTGTGATGTTCACTCCTGGAGCACATGGAAACATTTTTTCTTTTCCTTCCAGAGTAGCACAGAAGAGGGAAGATGCTGTTTCCAAAGAGGTGACTCGGAAGCTTTCTGAAGCTGATAATAGAAAGATGTCTCGGAAGGAAAAAGATGAAAGGTTTGACTCCTTATTGAAAGTGTTTATGGTAATCACAAAAAAAGGGATACTTTGTAGAAAATAAGTTATTGATTTCTGCTTAGAGAATGTGGGTGTTGGAATTGACTGAGGCCAACATCATTGGTTTTGTAGAAGAGGGTAGTAATGGGAGTAACTGATTTTCTAGTTTTTACCACTACCAGATACTTTCCTTTGAGTTGTACACACAGTTCACGTATTTCTCTAAAGAGTGCTAAGGTAGGTACTATTGCTCTCTCCATTTTACATCTCAGGAAACTGAGGTACGGGAAGCTTGAGTGACTTGCATAGTCGGAGACTGGCTTGTGGTGAAGCCCTGGTGAGAACGAATGTGGTCTGGCTTGTGCTCCTAACTGCTTTGCTGCTGACTTAGCTGTGTGACCTTGGGCTCATCACCTAACCCCTCTGGGTCTGAAGAGTTTCCATTGTGTTGCGTGCTAGTATTTTTAGGTGGTGGCATTTCTGTTACTGAGCTTTCAGTCTGGGTTATCTGCTCTGGTTGGGAAAAACTCAACCTATGTCACCCTTGCCCCCACCCCGATTTTTCCTGTCAGCTGCTCTTAGAAGGGTTAATAAACAGTCTAAGGAGGTTGTTCTCATGGATCTTAAGTTTCAGTATCTACAGAGTGGCTTGTGAAATGGAATTTTTATCCCACTTTGCCCCAGAAAGACTTTGCGGGGATTTGCAATATCAAAGTGCTTGTACAACAAAACAGTGCAGTTTTGAAAGGGCAGAAACCATTTAAAAGTAAGAAAGGATAGACGAGGACCTCAGAGTTTGTAACAGCAGCTGAGCAGTCAGCTTAGCTCCAAGCTTCCAAGTTTTGGGGGAAGCATCTGGGCCGGTGCTGCTATCATTGTCTGATGAGAAGCTATATGCACGTCCTCCTGAAAAGAAACTTTCCTGGCACTGAATCTTGGAAGGACTTTATCAAGTGGATCCTTATTTAAGGGACACTGAGTAACTTACAGAACAAGGTCTTCATTTTGGAACGGCACCAAAACATTATTGCAGTGGTTATCTCCTGTGGATCCTTTATAAAACTGAAGGCACCGTACTGAAACTGTGACCCGGAAGGCCTTTTCTCAGAGAGCAGCTTTAATGAGGTCTGGCTGCATAGCTTTCTGATTGCAAATTTTGGCATAGGGATGGAGGTTAGAGAATCTAGAGCACTTTTTAAAAACCTTTTTATTGAATTATAATGAGAATAATAGTTCTTAAACTGGAGTGCACATCTTAGTTACCCAGTTTCAAAATACTTGTTATAGCTTTTGTAGGTTTCAGGTGGTCAATTATATCAGCGATAGTAAGTGGGTCTTATCTGCCCACTGCAGACTTGCCTGATTTGGTCTGGCACTTGTTCTTGGTTCTGGGATGTGTCTCAGAATTTTTCTCAGTGTGGTGTTCACTTTGTCACTACTAATGGATCAGAGTCGGAATTGGAAGTGAAACCTCTGTGCCATTGGCTGGACCAGATATTTCAAAGGAGGATGAAGAGGAAGTTTCACTGACACATAAAATACAGAGTGTTAGAAGATTATGAAATTTCTGTTCTTGTTATTAGTAAAAATTTGAGCTGCTGTTCGTTTTGTATTTCTCTCACAAAAGCCACACTGGATGTAGTTGTACCCAGCTCTATACTCATGACTCACTCTGCTAACTGAGACCACGATTCCCATTATGATCTACTATTTTTGTTCTTCAAAGGAGAGATTTGATTTAAGAGAAGACAGGGATGCGTATCTATCAAATCTCCATCTACGATCATTTAGAGTATGTACCACATGCCACTTTGAAACTGCTTTGCCATCCATTCATGGAGGAAATTAGAGGAGAATCAAAATTTCATTAATATTTCCCCCAGGGTATAATTGTTATTTTTCCTTGACTTACCATTGTCATTTACCATTATCTGATTGTAACAGTTGTTGAGTTTGGTCTCAACTTTTATCCTGTAGTAAGAAGCGCTCCTTGGAAAAATGATTCCTTGGGAAGTGCTCTCCCAGATTAGATATCCTAACAGTGAAGTTTTGTCAGAAGCTGGTGAGGCCACTTGGGAGTCCTAAATTTTTTCAAAATGAACCAAAATATGCGTAGACTAGAAAAAGTTCTAAAAGCTGTCAGGCAGTCCCGACTCCCATACATTGACGCAATGCCTCGTTGCATTGGGAACTGGGGTAACCTGAAGGCTTGAGCTATTTCTTCCATCAAAACTATGTTGAAGATGTGTCTGATTCGGGGGCATGGCAGGGAGTTAGGGAGAAGTGCTGTGATGGAGGTAGGGTAATATAATCAGCCATAGCAAACGGCACACTCAGCCAATACAAGGAACCTGTCTTCATTGGGTCTTGTGCCAGAGTCTTAAAAACAGACAATTGTTCTGTGTTTTAAACTATGTTGGGTCTGTGCATCTTTCTGAGTTGGTGTTTTCTTTGATCAGTCAGTGTTAGAATGGTATAAGGTATCTCTTCCCATTCTGAGTCATACATATATATATATTTTTAAAAGATTTTCTTCATTTATTTTTGGAAAAAGGTGTAGGGAGGTAGAAAGAGAGGAAGAAAAACATTGATATTTTAGAGAAACATCAATTGGTTGCCTCTCACACGCCCCCAACCAGAGACCTGGCCTGCAGCCCTGGCATGTGCCCTGACCAGGAATCAAACCAGCGACCTTTTGGTTTGTGGAGCGACACTCAGTCCACTGAGCCACACTAGTCAGGGTCAAGTCATACATATTTTTATGTTTAAACTTCTCTGAAATCAGAAGTTGTTTTATAGTTGAATATTCTTCACTTCTCCCACAGTTACAGTAACCAGAGATTTATTAAGTTAATGGTATTCATAGAATTAAGGGAATATGGCATATATGTTGGAGACTGCAAATTTCTTATGATGGAGATAAAGCGCAAATACTCTTCATTTAGCTCCTATATATAGCCATACTTGTTGACTCTGGATGAAAATATTTGCTGAATAAAATGGAGCATCTTCCAGTGACATTAGCCATAGTCTCGTCCTTAGGATCAGCGACGGGTGTCTGTGATCTGGCCCCAGAGTAGTGTATTTCTGCGGGGTGGGGGGACAAAGCATCAATGGCAGGGGCTTTCAACTTCTTGATAATGACCCACAGTAAAAAATAAATTTTTCCTTTTCACCAAATACACTCACACATGTGCATGTGTAATGTTTCACAAAACAGCAATTACCCTACTGTGTGTGATGCACTTGGTATTTTTGTTCTTTCCTATATTTTTTTAAAATACGAGGCAAGAAAAAGCTGGAGGAGTTCATCACCATCAAACCAGTTATCATAAGAAATGTTAATGGGACTTCCATAAGAAGAAGAAGTAGAAGAAGAAAAATGAGTATGAAAACGTTGCAAAGAAAACATCTCATTGGCAAAGCAAACACAATAAAAGCAGTGAGTCAGCCAACACTACAGCTAGTGTAAAAGTTAAAAACAAAAGTAGGAAGATCAAGTGTAATTACAATAGTAAATTAAGGGATATACGCATACACACGAAGTGAAAAATAATGACAAAAACATAAATGTGGAAGCAATGAGTAAAAATGGAAGTGATTTTAGAATGTTTTTGAACTTAAGTGACAATCAACTTAAAACAGACTTCTGTAAACATAGCTTGGTATATATGAAGCACGTCGTTACCACAAACCAAAAATCTACAAGAGATATGCTAGAAATAAACAAATCAAAACATAACACTGCAAAAAGTTACCAACATAGAAGAGAGCAAGATAATAAGAAAGGAACATGGAAGAACTACAAAAACAGTAAAAAAGAATAATTAATGAAAGCAATAACAATATACCTATCAATAATTACTTCAAATATAGTGGCTTAAATGGTCCAATCAAAGACAAACAGATAAAGATGAGGTGCAAATATATATATATATAAAATGAAGTATTACTTGGCCATAAAAAAACAATGAAGTCTTACTATTTGTGAGAACATGAATGGACCTAGAGGGTATTATGCTAAGTGAAATAAGTTGGAGAAAGACAAATACCATATGATCTCACTTATATATGGAATCTAAAAAACAAACATGGATATAGAGAACATTTTGATGGGTGCCAGAAAGGAGGAGGTAGGGTGGCTGGGTGAAGAAGGTGAAGGGATTAAGAAGTACAGATTGACAGTAACAGAATAGTCTCAGGGATTTTAAGTACAGCTTAGTGAGTATAGTGAAAAATACTGTAATAACTGTATATGGGTACCAGACTTATCATGGATCGCTTTGTAAGTTATATAAATATCTAACCACTATGCTGTACTTCTGAAACTAATACTGTTACTGAAAAATTTAAAAATAAACAAACAAAGCCTAGTCTCAACCCACTGTTATTTTCCATGAGCATTGAATCCACTCATTTGATTTCAAGTCCCACTAATAGGTTGCAACCTACCCTTTTAAAAACTCTTGGTTAATTTATGAAGAAATTAACCAAGAGACATAAAGGCTCCTTTATTCACAAGCACCCTGGCACTTCCTGCTGCCCATGTGAAGTGTGAGAAAAGGTTGATGAAGTACTAGTAAATGAATAAAATATAATGGGTAAAGAGGATTAAAAAGAGTAAATGGGTTTTACAAAAGTTAAAGTATCCTAATGATCAAACAGATTTTGAATTAAGATTTTGAATTGTTTGAATTAAGTAGAAGTGGCTAAAGATAGTCATAAACAAGTCTGCTCTTGTGAGGCCTCAGCTAGTTTTCGTTCTGGGGACTGTATTATAAAGTGTAATATTGAAGGCTGACATCTGTTGGCTGGACAGTCTCAAGCCAGCCAACAGCTAAGGAAGCTCTATCAGGCTGCGGCTGGCCACGTTTGTGTTAGGTGAGGACCTAGAGCCAGATGCCTGTTTTAGCTGATGAAATCAAGCCAAACTGAATCAATCACCCCCTTTATCCAAAGCCCTGACTGCCTGGGTAAAGAGGTAACTTACCCAGCAACTGTTTTCTTTGTTATCAGTAGAGTGGAATACCTTTTTCAGTAAAAGAGACAGTGCTGACTAAATTTAATAGTGAAGACACATTCTGCCCAGAACGTTGAAGGAAAAACTAACGTTACTACGAAGTAGAGTAATGTGGTATTAAAAATTTTTACTACATATTTATAAACTTGATTGACTTGTTTCTCCGTCTACAGAATCTTGTGGAAGAAGAATGAAGTTGCCGATTATGAAGCTACAACGTTTTCCATCTTCTATAACAACACCTTGTTCCTGGTCTTGGTCATTGTTGCATCCTTCTTTATACTGAAGAACTTCAACCCCACAGTGTATCCTTTTACTGGCTGATTATGGTTTTTGGGAGTCTGGAAACAGTAGTTTGTTTTGGTTTTATACAGGGAGTCAATTTATTAAATAGACTGTGGCCTTAGGCAAGTTTCCGAGCATTTAAAATAAGGGCTTTGGTAAAATTCTTTCAAGTTAATAAATTGTGATTTCACGATATGTAACAATAATCAGCCTCACAGATATGTGCACCTATTTAAAAAAAGAGTTCCAAGGAGCAAAGGCAAACTTGCTTTCTGTGATGGCTCCCAGTGTAAGCCATGCGTGTGCTGCTATTTTGGAACTCGGGTTGGGGGCGTAGCCAGAGCAGTTAAATAGGCACATTTCATAATATCGGAACGGTGTTTCAGGCTGCTCTTAAATTGAACTTACGGGCGAGAATCAGTCTTCTCGTTATGGTAATCCATTAAAGGTGTTACTCAGGAACGCGCAGCCACGTTTTTAACAGTAGGAGATCCTGCTGTAGTGATCAGGCACCCTTCACCTTGCATCCTCTGAGGAGGACTGCAGTGGTTTGCCCCAGCCCAGTCCTGAGCCCAGGAGTCCTGTGAACTTTCAGAACCTCCTTCCCTTTACAGGCCCACGGCAGCCGATACGCCGATGGATAGGGGAGTCTTATTTTTTCTTTGCTGTTGAGGGGAGAAAGCAAAACAAGTCTCTTCTTCCTTCTTATATTCTTTGATCAGCTCTTCTCCTGAAGGTTAAATAAAATTTAACCTTCAGATACTTTGTTTGTGATCTCAGGTGTTTTCTTTTTAAAATTGGTAAACGTTTCCTGTGAACATTCTTTATTTTTTATAGTTTCTGTCTTATAAATTGTGTTTGCAGACAGTGGGACTACATACTATACAGAGTGTCAGGAGGGAAACAGTATATTCCAAAGAGATGGGCTCTTTTTGTTCTGTTGAAAAACTGATTGTGGGTTCGTAATTTTTCCTTAACATTAAATTCCCACAGGAACTATATTCTGTCCATTAGCGCTGCATCTGGTCTCATCGCCCTCCTGTCTACCGGCTCCAAGTAGATAGACCACGGCAGCCTCAACCCCCCCGGCTCCGCATCTCGGGTGGCCTGTGGTGCATGAAAAGCAGCGGGGTGGTCAGGGTGGGAGACACAGGAGATGTTTTTATAGTGTGGAGTTTGAAGGGTTGAAAAACCCAGCACAATATAATTTAATACTTGCTTATTGGCTCTTTTTTTGACAGACTGTTGAAATTACATGAATTGAAAGGGACACTCAGAGTACCAGGACACTTATTAAAAGGCAAAGTGTGTCTCCCAACGTGCTGTAATCACAGGAGGAGAAAATAACTTGTTTCTTTGATTTGTCAGAGGTCACAGTAACCTGGACTGAACTGTTGTTATTTGTAATAGTAGCAAGAAGTTAACTGCTGGTTCTGTGTGTTCCAAACACAATATTACAACTGTTTTGGAACCATAAATACCAGAATGAATCCTCTTCCTTCCCCTTTCTACCAGCTGGGGGGCGGGACTGAACTTCATGTTTACAAGTCTCTGAATTTGTGATTTGAAATAACTCAATTAAAGTCAAAAACATGGTTTCTCCAGCTTGGGGAAGAGAAACTTGTGGAAAGTTCTTTTTTAAAAAAGAAGAAAGGCAGCCATAGCAGCAACTGCTGACAGTGCCCAGGCAGAGGAGGGTTGCCCTGCGGGGCTGAGGACGCCCTGCTTGGCGGTGTAGCTTTGGCCCCGGGCAGCCAGGGAGGCCCGTGTGACCCTCCCATGCTGTGCTAGCTGGCCTTGTTGGCCGACTGGCACCGTTTTCTCAGAGCGGGCTCTGCTGCTGGAGGACAGGCCCATCAGAGCCTCTTTCTTGAATATTGACATGTAAAAGACCAGAGTAATTTTTGTGATCTCCAGAATTTGAAGAGCATTCCAAGGAATGAAAGGGATTCTAGTGCTCGTCAGCATTTTTCCACTCAGTCGTTCATAAATTTGACCTTTCAGTCCACAGGTTCCCATTGATTGTGAATAAAGTATTGATCTGTTCAGCCCTTGTGGGTCCAGCCAAGAGTCATTTTTTCCCTTTTTTAACCAGTGTGTGTACAGATGTTATTTTCTGTGCGCGTCATGATTCGAAGAAGTTTGGGAAGCTCTTGGAATCCCGGGTGATAGTGGTTTCATATTCCTGTTAGCCTTGACCACATCCAATATTCCTTATAAGCAGTACCTCAAAGGAAATGTATTTCTAATTCCTAACCCTAGTTTTAATCTTCCCTTTCCACTTCTGAATTTAAGATGAGTGTTGCAAATAATACTTGCTGTTTTATTAACTTTATAAAGAGTCATCAGGAGCTCATGTTTTATTTTACTTCCAGGCAGTTAGGTGTTTTGGTGAAGTCACAACTCAGAACCTGGAAGGAAGACAGGGAGGAGAACACTTGCACTGTGACCCAGGTCGTTATTGTCTGCGGTGGAGGATTCTATTCCGTCACTGCTTCTGGAAGTTTGCGGTCATTTCCTCTGGTGCATTGTTACCCACATGCCATCGCTGGATAACAGTGAGCGGGATGTCAGAAGAGATTCACTGCCCAGTAGTTAGTGTGGCACATAAGAGGTTTATTTTTATGTTTTACCTTTTTCCCCCCTTTTGATAAATAACCAGTCAGTAGTTTGACAAGTGGCATGGAGTTTTGTGTGCCAGAAGCATTTGCTTACCCGACGAAATGACTGTGACAAACCATCAGCATCTACTAGTTACTAGAGCTGGGCGGCGTGTATCTTTTTAAATTGCCGGCAAAAAATTGCCACTAGATGGCAGTGCCTGTGTAGATGGGGGAAGAATTGCGGTCATTCTCAGTATGTACAGTGCAGCTGAAGTGCGGCGGTGAAATAGAGGCATCAACGTAGTATTCTTCAAAGACTTTCTCTTGATAAACCGAATAATTCATAGAAAAGCAAGTAGGCATAATTTCATTTCGATTCTGAATTTTTTTTAGAGCACTCTTTCATCCTGAGCGATTTCTATGGTATCTAGCTTCCTACATAGATAAATTTCTCTGCACAAGTTTATGAGGCATGTACTCACAGTTCCACAGTTTTACGCAGGACATTAATACTCTTTGCTCTTGCAAATTGCAGAGCCTCTTCCCCAGTCCTCTCCGCATCATCTAAAATGGCTGCGTGGCACACGGAATTAGGATGTGCTGATTCTGGTTTAGTTGATAAAAATGTGTTGGAGAATTTTTCATCTCAAAAAGACTCTCAGATCCAACAACAGGAAAATAAAGGGTTCTGTTGTGATTGGGATTTAAAGTGACTCAATTGCTTTTTTACACCCCTTGTGATAACGAGAGGCTTAAGGTGTTGGGGCATTTTATATTTCCCTAGTTTTAGTTTCTTCATTTGCAACTTCATAAAAATCTTGGATTGAAATATTCTTAGCTAGTAAAAAAATTTACTAGTTGTCCTTTTTGGTGTATTATCCTAAATTGGAAAGAATAATTTAAAACAAGTTTTACAGTTAATTGAAATATGGAGGTTGGATTCCTATCTAAAATTTTTGTGAAAGGCCTCGCTAATTATGTGTTATTAATCTTAGCTTTTTAAAATTTGTTCTTCCCTAGTCTTTTTGTAAGAACCAGGTGAGTAAGTGCATCATCTTTATAATACATTATTTTACATTACCCATTATTTAGGCTTCCACACATGTAAATGGGCATTTTTGTAGTTGCTGATCAAGTGTGTGCGTGGCAGCGTCTGGCATGGCGCACAGTCCCATCGCAGAGCAGGACGGCAGGCCCCTGCCCGTGCGTGCCTGCCGTGCTGTCCTGCACACCCCGTTTCTGTTTTCAGCGCTTGTGCTAGTTACTCCTGTCACTGGAGACACAGAGGAGGGGTAGACGTAGGCACATGGTTGTGTAGAGAGCAGCAATCTACAGATGTATGTGTTTGGGCTGGAAGGGGTGGTCTCCCACCTGCGTGGACTCGCAAGCAGGGGACTTAATTTAAGGTTAGGAGTGGTTTTGAGTGGTTTACATTTTCATGGAGGTGATTAGAGACTAACTTCATTGACCTTCATGAGTCTTAATTGTCACTTCTTTGGCCTTTCCCTCTTCACTGGTTCTGAATTTGGATTCATATCCAAACTTTTTTTTAACTTTTAAAAATTCACACACACAGTTACTTTTCCACAAAGCTTTGATGCTAAAGAAGAAAATTGTACTTAAAAGAACACTGAACAAAGTACTTGGATTCTAGGCCTGGTTCTGCCATCAACTGGCAGTGTGAGTTTGGGCAAGACCTATCTTTTCAGGCTTGGTTTGCTCATTTGCCAAGGAGGGGTGTTCTTGAAGATGGCCAGGGTTCCTTGAGGCTCTGCTATCTGTCTTATGGCCTGTGGCACACTATTTAATGAAGATGAAGTGACAGTTCTTAAAGTGGGGAGCCAGGCATGGGGTTTCTAGTTTTCACTTACCCTGGCTGAAATTTCAGGGTCTGGATGGCTGCTACCAGGCTACTCTTAGGGATGGTATGTTCTCCCCCAAGGAATTCTTTCCAGGAAAGAAGCTGAAATGAGAGTGCAAGGAAATTTTTCCTAAGGGTATAACTGTGGAATGTATTTCTTACCTAGTGTACTTACCATGGCAGATGACTTGTGTATAAAAAAGGACTGCTGTTCCTACGGCTAAGCAGTAAGGTTTGTATTTGGTTTTAATTTGCAGGCTCTTTCATTAATAAGTGACTTTGAGAAGCTTTAACCTTAGTGCAGAGTACTTCTAAAACCCACCAAGCAATGACATCTTCAGTAGCTAGTCCTTTCCTCCACTAATAAGAACAGTATAGATTGCAGCTTAATTCTCGATCACTGCTGTTTTTCCTAGATATCATTCATTGCAGCCTACCTGCCAACATAATTTTTATTAAACGAATGTTACTGCCTGTTTTATGGAGCTGGATAGATGGAGACACCTATCTCCAGCCATGTATAGATATATACACACGTGCGCACAGCCTTACAGTGAAAGAGACATGAGATAAAAACAGATTAAATGCACAAAATGCTTTTATTACTCTAAGCAAATTAATAGGTTAAATTGCAGCTTCAGTCAGACAACTTCAGCTCATTTATACATACAGCAGTTCACTGATGGATTGAATTTACAAAAACAACTGAGAAATGATCCATTTTCATCATCACTCTGATACTGTGGGGCAGAACCCAAACTATTTCCTTAATTGAATACAGATAGTAGCAACCAAAGAGGAAATTTATTGGTATTTCACATTAACATTTTGAGATTTAGAACTTCACTATGAAATACATATCTGGAAATGATGGTAGAAAATAGCATTTAAAGCTGATGATATATTTCTGTTAAGTCTCAAAATGATTTCTCTATGAGGGACCAGCTGGCCAGAAAATTAAATTAAAATTTTGTACATGCTCAGATATCCAAATAGAGTTATAGGATTCCCACCCCCAACACACAACCCCAAAAAGAGAAAAAAAAATGTTTTTCTCTCTTCTAACAGGTACACACAATACATTCCTCAAAATTTCTCTCCCATGGGGTATTCAGGAGGGTAGGTAGCCAACAGTGGCGGGGCTGGGCAGACCTCGGCTTTGGAGTGCACTAAAGCTAGGCCCCTCTAATCCATGCAGTGAGCTTTCATGCATATAGTTTAGTGCACACAACGTGATTATAGAATCAGGAGGTTCTTTAACATTTTGCTTTTTGTTGGGCAAGTTAATTCATCCAGGATGTGCTGAGTAGTGACAATATTTTTCACAAAGCCCGTGATTTATGTTATTAACTCCTCAAAAACACCAAGCATTATATTGTAAAATCCCAGTGCTAATTAAACAGCAAACATTTGCCTTTCTGGGTATTTTACAGGTTTACTGAAGAAAAAAAAACCCAAAAAACCAAGCCTGTGTATATTTATTTTTAAAGCTCAAAAGTATAAACTTGCAGAAGTTATGTCTACAAGCAGTCAAAAATATAAAGCAGGTTTTCATAAAATGTAGTCAAAAATGAACGTTTCATTGCAAATGCATTACATTTTATTCAAAGCTAAACTTCCATAGTAGTGTAATCCTCCCTTTTCATGAATTTACCATAATCGCCCTTTTACCATCCCTGCATGTAAATGAACATAACATTATTGGAATGCTGATAGACACCTTGGATAAGCCGCTATACAGGGTCGTTCTTGGGCTAAGCAACAGTGAATATTTGAAAGATAGTGAAAGCAAATACCTAGGAGTTACAGTTTTGTTGAAAATGATTAGTGAAACAACTTGATGATAACAGGAATGTGAGAATAGGAAAAAAAATGTAAAATTGTTCCTGCTTATTTCCCCAGACAGGACTTCTGCATGAACGTAGCCTACTGCTCGTGGTGCAGTCCACATTGTATCTGTGGGTTTCGCTCTTTTGTAAAAACATCTATCTGTGTAGCCTTCTTTAAGTTACCAAAGGTCTGAAAGTACTACGTCTTTCCTGCCCACATACTTTCCATTGCATTAGCATGAGGTGTACAGAGAGCAATGCAAGAACAGGTGACTCCAGTCCCAGATAAGAAAATAGGATGGATTTTCTTAGTTGTGAATTTTCAGATGTGCTCATAATTCAGGTGCACAGTGGTAGTGACAGCAGACACCTCAGAGTCTGGACACTAGAGGTTGAGCAGCAGCTGCTAAGTGATTTAAAAGACTGGCTAGTAACACCTTTCTGTATCGGTGTAGACCGATGTTTTAACCATGCAGCGCCTGTGGCTCATGCATTGCCTTATGACCTGTAGTCCTTTTTGCTGTAGGGCTTGTTGCGCAATATGTTATCAATCTCATTTACCACGTGTGACGTCATCTTTGGGAGAACCTGCGAGCATGAGAAGTACAAAAGATGTCGTTAGTTGTTGGCACTTGTTCCTTATGCTCGGTGTTAGTAAAAGTTGTCCAGACTGCCGTACGTTGATGAACCATGACTGAAATGCAAGCCCCCCACGAGACTGGGAGCCCCTTGAGGTCAGAGACCTTGTTTTGTTCACCGCTATTATCTCCAGCGCCTCTAAGGGCGCTTGGCCCGTAGTTAGTGCTCGTAACTATTGGTTGACTGAACAAATGAAGACATAAGGCACAAATGAGGGCTGAAAGAAATACATAATATCCAGAGCAGCTCTGCCCAGTGGAAATACCATGTGAGCCACATAATGTAATTTTACATTTTCTAGTGGCCACATTAATAACAGTAAAAAGAAACGGGTGAAATTAATACATGATTTTAGCCCATTATATCCACAACATCATTTTAACCTGTAGTCAGTATAGAAAATTCTTAAGATGCTTTACATTTTTTTTAAAGTACTAAGGTTTTCAAATCTATTGTGCATTTTACACCGACGCTGCGTTTGGACTAGCTGCCTAGCGTATGCTAAATAGCTGCATGTGGCTAGAGGCTACTGTGCTGGACAGCACAGGTTTAGAGACTAAGGAGAGATTCTTTTTTTTAACAATTTTAAAAAGATTTTATTTATTTATAGAGAGAAGGAAAGGGAGGGAGAAAGAGAGGGAGAGAAACAGCAATGTGTAGTTGCTTCTTGTGCACCTCCTACTGGGGACTTGGCCTGCAACCCAGACCTGACTGGGAATCGAACCAGCAATCCTGTGGGTCCAAGGCCAGTGCTCAATCCACTGAGCCACACCAGCCAGGGGGAAGGAAGGATTTACCACTGGTGGTCAAACCGTGGTGAAGGATGGCCAGGGGTTAACAGGCATCCCGGGTAGATGGAATAGCATGAGAAAGCAAAATGTCCATGAAACGCAATGATGCAAGTGTGAAGTGAGTGGTGGAGGTAGGGGAACATAGGAATTGGGGAAAGAGAAGCTGGAGGAAAGACAGGGTGGAAGGCCATGAATGTCATTTTCTTCTTGGAGTCGGGACTTGATTCTGTAGACAGTGGGGGAACCTCTCAGAACTTCTCAGCTGGGAGTGAACCGTTCGGACACCTGCTGGTAGTTTGAAAGAAGAGCTGGAGCAGATTGAAAGGGGACAAGGAGGTTAGAAATGTATTGTCCTAGGCAGTGACACCAAGGCTTAACTGGGACAGGGCCGTGGAGTAGAAAAGGGGCGTGGATCTGAGACACTGGAGGAGGATGGCGGTGTCCAGACTGCATGACAAGAAAGGCACTGATGGGGGTGATTGAGATCGGAGCCCACAGGGGAAGCGTGGAGCAGGATGTGCTGAGTTCACGGTGCCTGTGGGACGTTCGTGTGGAAGTGCGCCGCGGCGCTGGCTTGCCAGTAGCAGGAGGGCTGGAGTTGAGGTCTGAGTCATGTGCATGGACACGCTAATTGAAGCCCTGGGAAAGGATGAGATCACCCAGGGCTGGTACTCACTGTGAGAAGCGGCCAGGGCACACATTACACCACAAGGCAAGGGACAAAGGCAGACTTTTTCACAGGAATAGCCTGACCCTGTGTGGAGACTGTGATGAAATGCAGCGTGACAACCAGTTCTGCGGTTTCAGCCTCACCCTTCCTCTGCGGCAGTCACTGGCCAGGGTGACCTTGTCTTCACTCGGGAGCCATTCTCAGAAACCTTCGGGTCTGGCAGAGCAGCGGAGCTACTCAGTTTGGGGAACTGGTTCTGATTAACGTTGCTCTCCCAGAAGGTGAGGGGAGAGTTTGCCTTCCCGGCAGTTCGGGAGTCTCTGAGGATCTCAACTGATGTGTCATTTAAAGTGAGATTGCAACAGTGAGACCCAAATCTAGAAACTGGGTTTGCTGGAAGTTTTGTGCTAAAATACAGTGGGCGAACCACGTGATGAAAGAAACTTCGTTCATTACACCAAAATAAATTTCAGATAGAGATTTAAAACCTGTAAAAAAGCTGAAACCATAAAAGTACTTGAATAAAACATGAAAAATGTATATATAGTGTCACAGACCTAAATTTTCAAGAGAAGCCACCCAGAGTTTTATGTGAGATTGCTCAAGTGTTTAAATGTTGACAGCTGTTTTAAAACACTTGCATCCACAGATTACACAACATCCCACAGGCCACCAGCTTTGCGATGTCGGCGTTATACTGACTGGAGCAATTGGTGGGTGGGGGGCAGTCTGGCCAGTGTTGCCCTGTTAGAGGGGTGTTAGGGAAGTCCTCCCAGGGCTGGGTCACTGTTGAGTCAGACCTTTGGGTTGGAGCAGGATTTTCCTGGGGTGGGGTGGTGGACCCTTTGTTGGCAAAGGACCACTGTTACTTCTGGGGATCCGAGTGGTTCATGGTGGCTGGAGGTTAGATCCGGGGAAGATGAGCCCCAGATGGGAAGGGCCGGACCGCTAGGGAGCCTGGACTGCTCTGATTGGGTGATGGGGCCTCAGAAGGGTTTTGAGGCTGGTGGGGTGGAAGGGGAGAGGCAATTCTCTTCTCTTTTCAGGTAGAAGCGGGGAGGACAGGGGCCTGTGCGGATGATGGTGGGCTGCCTGCAGCTCTGGCTTCTCCACTCCCGCCTCCCATCTATCGATGTTCTGACTTACATGTGCCCCTCTAGCTCACACATGATGTTGGAGCTTTTTGTCCCTTGGCACAGCAGTCTTGATGAGCCCACCAGAAATTTCCGTTCATCTGCTGGCACTGCAGCTTCCTACCCTGCACCCGATCTCAGCACTGCCGGGAACCCCTAGCCACCCAGCCTGCTTCCTGCCCCGTGGAGGGGTCCAATCACAGCTTGCCTGGGTGGATTCTTAGGTGCTAGGCTGGTGGAAGACGAGAGTAGGAAGGGGGCCTGGTGGATGCTAAGCACCCATGGGGCAGCCTCAGTTCTTGGGTTACCTCCCTTTTCTCTAACCCTTAGAGCATGGCCCATTTCACTGCCAGCCAGGGCCTTGCTGGGGAGATGCTTTGGGAAGATGCCTCAGTTTTTCCCTGAAATGTGCCCTCAGCTACCTGGAGTGCTCCCACAGTGCAGGAGTGACCTCTCTCCCATCCAGGCCTCTGGACTCACCCCGATGGCACGGCTCACAGTGTGTCAGCATTACAGGAACCCTAGTTCCTCCCTCTTCCTGCCAATCTGTCAGCAAGTCCTGTCTCTCTTCCCCAAACCTGCAGGATCCATCCACTTCACCTCTGTGGCCATGATCACCTGTCACCTGGACAACTGCCCGTGCCTTTCTTCTTTTTACTTCCCACACAGCAGCCAGTGCAGTACTTAAAAATTCTAATAATGGCATGTCCCTCCTCTTCTTAAAACTCTCCAAAGGACTCGTTACATGTTGAGCAAAACTCCGACCCCTCTGTGTCCTGTGAGGTCTGTCCCCTGCCTGCTGCTCCACTCCAGTGCATCCGCTGTCCCTTAGCTCACTACGTGCTGCCCACACCAGTCCTAGGCTGCCAGTTCCTGGAAAAGGCCAAGTCCCTGCATGCCCCAGGGCCTTGACCCAGCTCCTCCCTGCGTCTGGAATGTACTTTCTTGGGTTTCTGTGGGCTGCGCCCCCATCTTCCAGGCTTCAGAGTACACATAACCCACAGGGGCTTTGGCAAGGACGTTATTGAAAGTGGGTCCACCCATTTCTCAAGGAGTGTCTATGACAACACCCTCTTTACAATAGCCCTCCTCACAATTTGAAATGACACATTTATCATGTGTCTCTCCCACTAGAACGTAAGCTCCCTGAAGGCTGGACAGTATGTTTTAGTGCCTGCCTGGTCATGGTAGGCTCTCAGAGGTCTGCTGAACGAGCCAAGGTGTAGATTGCTGATTCACTCTCAGCTAGCTCATGGGCTCTTGAGGGCAGGATCCTATTCTGAGCCCAGCATTCTCTGCCTGGCGTGGTGTCAGACATAGAATACGTGCTCACTATGTGTTAGTGGAATTGAAATTATGGGGTGGAATTCCAGTGCTCTTGTATACAGTCTGTTCCCTTATTTCCTCATCATCACCATGCGGCCTTTATATTTTCCCTAAGCATTAGTGAAAAGAAGAGACTGTGGGGTAACTTTCCTAAGAGGGAGCATTCCCCATACAACGGTTCAGACGCCCCTGGAGCCCAGGAGAGTTGTGGGGCCCTGAGGGGTTCATGGAAGCAGAGGCGGAGGGCATGACACGGCTGCACAGCCCCACGAAGGTGACGGTAGGGAAGGAAGAGCGCACCATGCATCCCCCAGCGTGTCCTGGGCTATTCAAAAGGGTTTCTAAACATTTTAAGTTCAGTCAACTTGGCCCCCACCTCCACCTGTTTCTCTTGGGAGAGGTAACAGGGCGAGATAAGTGCTTGCTTCCGGGACAGGTGGACAGGGAAGAAGCTGTGAGACAGTTCTGTTCCCCAGTGAGCAAAAGGAAAAGACCCCGTTGGGCAGGGGTTGGCTATGGCAGGAGTGGTGGGTGGGCTCCTTCCCGGCCCTCAGCAGGGCTGAGCAGGGCTCAGGACTGAGATTCGGCCTTTGGGGGAGGAGGATGGTCCCAAAGCTGCTAAGCCCCACCCCTCTCCTCAGAACTCCCTTGTCTACTCCTACTGCCCTTGCAGGCTCCGTCCAGTGCCTACGGCCTCAGGCAACCCGCCCGAGGCAGGGAGTGGGGATGGGCACCTCTGAATTTCCTGCCAGGGAGATGGAACCCTGGAGGTCCAAACTAGAATTCTGATCCTGTTTCTTTTAAAACAACATCTCAAACGTTCATTCAATAGGTGTTTCTTGAGCATGACTAAGGGCTGTGTCGTATGCTAGAACTGGAAATCAGTGAAGTGAGACACACAACAGGTCTCTGACCTCAGGGAGCTCACAGTCCAGTGCGGGGTAGGGGGGTGGGGGGGGAGACAATTCCACCACGTAGTCGTAAGTGCTGCGCTGGGAGAGGGAGGGCAGGACGCTGTGCGAGCAGTCTAGGCTGGCAGGACGCGTTTGTGGAAAGAACAAAGAGTGTGCTGTCCTGTGGCTATTACATTTTAAGTAGGTTATTAGGCAGGCTTTTGTGGTCAGGCCTGAGGAGCCGGTCACCAGGTATAACATTGCTTGGATCGTGGAGTGCTCTGTCCCACAGACACAAACCATCCTGAGAAAGGAGGTTTGAAGACATCGCCTGTTCATAAGAGGACACTCCGTATCCATGTACTATAAAAGCTCTGTTACCTCTTGGGCCTTTGTCCCTACTTCCCATCCCCCCCCACCCCCACCCCAATCTGGGAACAAACAGCCTGTTAGAGACTTTCATGTAACTGGGAAGCTGTGACACAGGAAGGACAGAGGTGGGGTGAGACGGGACCCTGCCCAGGGACATCTTCAAAGACACCATGAAATTCCCTGGAGTGGTGGGAAGGGCTGTGGTACTTGCCTGGATGGCACCCAGGTTCTCAATGAGCTGCTCAGGTGTGGATGATCCCAGGAGCACAGAACTCACACCCTCGTTTCTCAGGCACCATGCTGGGAAGAGAGAACACCGGGTCAGGGTATCGAAGCCCTCCTGATGACTGATTAGCTTACAAACACCACCTGCAGCCACCGCTGTTGCAACCAAAACTTACTAACGTTGTGGGGAGGGTAGACAGCGCACTCCAGGATTAAAAACCTCAGCAGTGGCCCTGTTGTGGAGAGGACTTGGTAGGATCTGTGCGTTTGAGTCCTGGGTTTAGAGCTCTGGGTTTTCCACGTGGGCCCTTGCCCTAACTACTGGGGCGTCCAAATCCAGCTACCCAGCCCAGGTACACATTCTTGTTCTGGAAAACACCTGACACTGCTCACGGGCGGACGTCGGGATCCCTGTGTCCGTGCAGCCCCACAGCCTCCTCCTTTCCGTCTTAGTCGTGCTCTCACTTGCCCCTCCTCTGTTCCGTGGCGTCCTTGCAGACTTTGAGTGTTTGGTTCCTTCGTTTCTACCTCCTTGTCAGCCCTCTCTGGACCCTTTCTTCCTAACAGAAGATTCATCTTGTGTTGATGATCTCTGCAACCCTCAAATCCCTCACTCCTCTCCTTCCTCTGCCTCTCTGGTAACCTCTAAAACCCTCTATCAACACCTGCCCCTTGGTCCCAGCAGATAACCTGGCCTTTGACTTTGTAAACAATTAAGTCTGTTCATCAGGTGGGATATTCCTTAAGTCCTCACTCTCCCACGGACACAGTCTGCATCCTGCAGTTTCAGAGGAGGCCATGTGCTGTTTGCGTGAGGCCACACTCTGCCCTGGGTCTGTTGCTTTGTCCTTTCTTGGACATGATCCATTCATTCTCTCTCTCCCCTTGTGCTTGCAGGAGGCTTCTCAGTTCGTAGCTGCCTGGAACTAGGTGATTCTGCAGACCCATGGGTGCAGTGTCTGCTGGGTGTCCCTGCTCGGGGTCCCATAGGCCCTGCAGACTTCTTGCTGCTTTCTCCTAAGCCTGTCTGTCCTGTGTTCCCAATCTCATTGAGTGGCTTCACTAGCAACTTGGCCTCCCGGTCTGGGAACCTGGGACTTATACTTAGGGATTTTCCTTTTCTGATTCCACATTCCCCTTTAATTACCAAGTCTAGTTGCTATTTAAATATTTCTCTAATCCAGTGGCTTTCAAAGTTTAGCATGCATCAGAACCATCTAGGGCTTGTGAAACAGCAGTTACTGAGTATTACCCTCAGAGTTACTAACTTAGAAGCTCTGGGTGGGTCTAAGTATCTGCGTTTTTTTTCTTTTCTTTCATCTTTTTAAAATTGATTTGAGAGAGGGGGGAAACGTTGATTTATTGTTCCACTCATTTATGCATTCATTGGTTGCTTCTTGTGTGTGCCCTGACCACGACCTTGGTGTATCAGGATGACGCTCTAACCAACTGAGCTACCCAGCAGAGACTGAGAATCTGCATTCCTGACAAGCTCCCACGTGATGCTGATGCTGCTGATCCAGGGACCATATTTTCTTTTTTAAAAAACTTTAGTGAGGTGAAATTTGCATACCCCAAATTTTTGCCTATTTTGTGTATGATTCAGCAATTTTTAGTAAATGTGTCAAGCGTGCAACCATCACCACTTAACATCCAGGCTTAGAACATCTCCATCACCTCAATAAGCTCCTTTGTGCCTGTTCTCAAAGTCAATCCCATTCCTACTGCCAACCCTAGGAGACTGCTCATCTGCTCTGTGCCCTGGGGACTTATTGTTTCTGGACGCTTCAGCTAAATAGAGTTATCTCTTTCACTTCACAGGTTTGTGAGGTTCATCCATGTTACAGCATGCATCAATATGTCACTTCTTTTTCTTGCTGACTTGTGTGGATGCAGGGACCACAGCCGAGAATCACGGCTCTGGTTCAACTGTCCGCTGCCCTCCGTCCGGCCCTCACCAGCCCCCGCCCGACTGTCCGCCTTTTCCTCTTGTTCGGATGGCCCCCATCCCCACCCCACTCCACCCCCCACACAACTTTCACATGTCCAGCAGCAGTTTCTCCAGATACAGATCTGACCATGTCGCTTGCCTGGCTCAGCATTCTCCAACTTGTGCCTGACATAATCCTTGTCCTATAAGATGAGGTTCCCATTTCTCACCCTGGCAAACCTGGCTTTCTAGCCCAGCTCTCCAGCTCCTTGTCCCCTCGTTTCCTGCCTTGAACTTTGTGCTTCAGGAGCACTGAACTATTTGTAAATCCTCTCCATGCCCTTGGCTCGAGCAGTCTCCTTGGCCTGGAATTGCTCTTTGCCTCCTCCCTTCCTTTGCCTCACTAAGAGCTACTCATCATTTGAGATTCCCTGTGGGAACTATCTTCTCCCAAAGCCCTTCCCTGAATCCAAGGCTGGGTTGGGAGCCCATAGACATTGCTTCCAAAATCCCTGGGCCTTTCCCAGTTATTTTACTACAACTGGGACACAACTATATCGCAGTGATCTGCTTACTTTTTTGACTCTCCCATCAGGCCATGAGATGTGTTTATCTGCAGTTGGATGCTCAGCACTCAGCCCAGTACCTGCACACAGCAGATGCTTAGGAAATGTTTGTTGAACAAACATAGGTATGAATGATTGGTGGATGGAAGAGGGTCTGAGCACTTCTCCTGCCCCATTTGCTCAAGGCTCTGCTGCCGACTAATACTCTTGTTACCATGCTCAGGCCTTTTTAAGGCAATTGCTAACTCTTTCCACATGGGCAAAATAATGCTCTATAAAGGCAACAAGCCAAGTGATTCAGAGCTTTTTCTTGTTTTTGTGGCTGTATTATTTCCTCCTTTGCGCTTATAACTCTTTTTGGTGCTAGTGGAAGTTCTGAGGGGAAAGCAGGACACGGGGAAAATCATCGCCCACAAAGTACTTGGTATCCGCAACAGCCAATTCCCCACTCTGGGCTGCAGACTATGAGGGACCCTACTGGGCAGAACTGGCTAGCAGCAGAGGTAGCACATGCAGATGACTGTAGATAATTAGCACCTAACCAAGTGTGATCACGCAGGCAGTCCAGGTGGCTCTTTCCCAGCAAGGTGTGAATGCTGGTTGCCGAGCACGCACAGGACCGGGGAGCCAGCCCGTGGTTGGCTTCAAGCAGTTTGTTTCCCGCTGGGGGATTCCCCTCCCCCACACCGTCTAGCAGATCAAAGGTAATATGCCTGGAATAATTCCTCTCTTGGTTTGAGAGTTCTGTGGTTAAAAACAAAATTACTTGTTTACAAAGAATAAAAAAAAAAAAGACTGGCAAGATAGACATCCGGGGGGCACACAGGGAGGAAAAGGAGAGACAAAGCACGTTTTAATTTAAACTCGGATTCTGTAGAGAGGGTCTTTTGTGGATATCTAATATCTAGTGCAAGTCTAAATCCTGGAAAGATTTCCTCTTTAGAAAGACAATTTCCGACTCCTTCAGAGTTAACTTTAATACTCACTTTCATGCTCCTACCTAAAAACCATGTTTCTGACTGTTTCTGGAATAAGCGTTGCTCTTTGTGCCTATTACTGCAACCACATGTCATGGCTGAGGGTAGACATGGTTTCAGGTCCAGGGTGTCTTCATTCTTTGCAAAAACATCCTCATCCTCATCATCATCGTTGCGATGACTACAAAGAGCACCTACTCTTTGCTTTACACATGTAATTTCCCTTTACCCAACAGGTGCGTATGATATGTATTATTACACCCATTTTACAGATGAGAAAATTTACAGCATGTTAAATAACTTGCTGATGATCAAATAACTAATATTTTTTTACCGTGTTTATTAAAGCTGTAGGGATGCTAACTAATCCCATTAAATATATTCTTTTTTTCTTTAAGAAAGGATTAAAGCAACAGTTATCTATATAGTTAAGTAAACGGTATTCTCCCCCCACCCCACAACTACCTCCCATTTCTGTCTTTCTAGGACTGTTAATGCCAGCTACCGTTTCCTGGCCTTCCAACTTCAGAAGGGTCAAGCACCTAGCGAATATTTTATCACATTATTTTATTTGCCTAGGACTTATCTTGAGCCTTAAAAAAAATCTCATTAGGACACTGTACCTGATTTGTCCCAGTTCCTGCTATTTCTTAATCCTTAGGAATGTCTTTTCTAGACTGTACACCTATTTTATTCTTTTCCCACATTGTTAGCTAGGACAAGGGTCTCGGGGTCTGGGCCCTTCTTACTATTGCAAATGCTCTTGCTGTATGTTAAAATGTAGCACAGTATTTGTGCTGTGAACAGCCGGCTGAAAACAGAATGCGTTTGACAGTAACCCAACCCAGTAAGTGGAGCCAGCTGAAATTGTGTGATCGACCAAATAGGGTACATAAGCAATGGCTAAATCTCCCTTCTGGAAACAGCTTTGGATATGCATCCCTTGTCTCCCTTACTTGTTGCCAGTAAATAAAACGACCTTGAGACAACCGTGTCCCATTCTTGAATAGAGCACCCCAACCTGTGAACTCCTTGAGTCTGGTAACACCAGCTACCACCGAATTCTTTTGTCTTCAGTTTCTTTGTAAAGTGGAGGTAATAACAGCAGATACTCCATTCATGTCTGTGCGATAGGGCTTGTGATAGCACTCAGCCCATGGGGTCGTTTTGACTGTTAAGGGGACGAGACAGTGGCAGGAAGCATTTATCACAGAGCCTGGCGAATCACCCCCAGCCAGGAAACGGAAAGTCCAAGTGCTCTTCTGGGCCACACCTGGTCACTGGCCGCAGTGCCTGTCGAACTCGTGACACGTGGTCCGGCTGCACTGAGATGTGTTGTCGGTGTAAAACACACGTTGGATTTCGAAGACTTAGTATGCAAAAAAGTGTAAAAGCTCTCAATAACTTTTATGGTTATGATATATGTTGGCTCTCTGGGGTTAAATAAAATCCTTTAGTACAATTAATGTCACCTATGTCCCTTTGCCTTTTTGAATATGGGCACTGGAACACTGAAAATTAAACATGTGGCTGACATCATACTTGTGTCGGATAGTGCTGGTGCATGAGGTTTTCAGTTGTTACCAGTGACCGTGACCTTCCATCGACCTCACAGTCTAGAAGAGCAGTGTTCACGGCCCCTGGGAAGTTTCAGGGCAAAGCTGCTCCTCTAGGATAGGCTTCCCACGTGGCCTTGGGCCTCCCCTGCAGCCGGCCCAAGGCTGGCTTCTCCGCCTCTCACCCCTTTGCCTAAGCTTCCACGGGGATGGGAACTGAGCCAGAAGCAATGGACGTCCTGCATGGTTCAGAGGGTCTCACCCCGACACTGTGAGTGTAGATGTGTGCGTTTGCACTCACGTGTTCTCATCCAAACTGTGTTATAAGGGACAGGGGAAGGAAGAAAAGTTTTTAGCACATAGAAAATTCTGGGGAGCTTTGAAAACCCTGTTTTAAATAGTTTTAACCAGGAATGTATGCTCCAGAGATCAGTCTGCCCTACAATAGATATTTTATCATGGAGTGGGTGTGGACCAAGCGGAGGAAACGGTACTTTCTGGACTCCGGCAGAGTCCCGCCCTGGGCATTGCCTTACCCACAGCCAGCTGAGGGAGTGTGCAGCCCAGACGCTCAGCGATGGGCGAGAGGTCTTTCAGTTTGTTTTGCTGTTTTCTCCCTTCTTCACTCACGATTCTTTCCTTCAACCACTGGTAGCACTAGGAGTGAAAAGAGCATTGAAACGTTAAAGTCTGGTAAGGGTTTGGGGTCAGAGACTGCTAATTCAATAAACCAGAAGAGCCTCCCGGTGAACTCCTGCATCTCCCTGACCTGTGCGGCGGGCGAAGAAATGTTCCTCGTGGCCTCGCTCCTCGTTTACTGCCTCGAAACCGAAATCCATCAGCATGCACCGAAGTAGTTAAAGTCCTGACATAATCAATTATATCCAGTTTGCTAAGTGGGAGAAATGATGTTTCTTATTGAAATCGCCTGACTTTAGAAGGCAGCAAAAGAAGAAAAAAAGCATTTAAATTTCACCAAGGTCTATCATGTGTCCTTTTCCTCAAGAAAGCTGGGCGTCAAGCTTCCTGCTCAAAGGAAGCTGTTATCTTACGTTCTTTTTATAACTCCCTTTCTCTCGCCTTCAATTTACTCCCAGGCTTGCGTTCTTGTGATGGGGCTTTACTATGCGTGTGCTGGCTCCTTCCTAGAAGCAGACGTGGTGTCACTGATGGGAACCAAGCACATTTTTCAGCTTTTCAAGTGACTAAAGACGTTCTCAAATGTGTAATGAAATTTAAAAAGGTAAAGAAACTTAAAATGGGAAACTGTTCTTTAAAACCTGTGAGAATTGACTGATCCTGATGTGCAGACTGCAGAGTGAGCCTGATTTCCTAAATACAAGGAGAAAAATCACTAAACCTTCTCAGCGGCCTACTTTCCAGAAGGTTCTGCTCTTACTAGGACACAGGGAACCACAGACTCCGCCACACAAAGCTAGCACTGAGCTTTCACACCCCAAGGAAAAGAATATTTGTAGGAGTCTGCTGGCCTGTTTTAGGGAAAATAATGAGACCCATCCCGCGTGCGGTTGCGTGGACTTTCTGCATTGTGCGTTGTTGCGACAGCAGGGCCTCAACAGACCTTCCCCTTCCTCAAGGCAACAGCTGCGGGCTCTGCAGTTGTCACCGACACTCCGCCCACATTTCAATAGGCAGCTGGCTTTTGTTTTTAAAGCATTTCCCCCCACAATTCTAAGACAGTATTTCCAAAGAACAGGGGAACCACAGTCTGTTTTGTTATGATCTCGGGGAGCGGTTTTGCAGATGTGAAGGAGAGAAAGGGCAAGCCACCCCAGTTCTGCGCGCCTCCTGCCTCTCAAAGGCTCAGGGCCTGGCTCCTCACTGGAGACTTTGGCTGTTTCCCCAGCCTCAGCCCTGGGAAACCTCTGCCTCTTCCAGGAGGGAGGGTGGCCTGGAGACCACAGCTGCTGCCAACGGCGATGGGGTGACAGTTGTGACCATGAGCGCGCGGCCGGGGCCCAGCAGTCCCCCCTGAGCAGAGTGCTGGGTGTGTCGAGAGCCCCGAGCTCCCTTGTGCTGTCCCCAAAGGGACAACACCACCAGCCCTCCCTTCACAGGACCAGTGTCCCTGAATATCATGCGAATTTTAAAAAGATTGGAAACCAATGGGCAAATCCTTTTTGAACAATTACTTTTTATTATAACTAAGAGAGTTCCTGAGGTTTCAGTATATACCACACACATAGAGAGTGGTTGCTTTACTTATCAATCTACGGAAATCCATTTTTCAAATCCTACGTGCAATGCGTTTTTACTTCGAGGATGGAGTTACAGGTTATACACTGCGTGCGCACGCACGAGCACGACGCCCTGCTAGAGGCAGGCTTCCAAAAGTGACGCGAGTCGAACACTCAGCTGTCGAATCACTCTCTCTCCACCCTCAACACTGTAACTCTCATTGTCACCTTGACCATTGGAAAACGAGGATGTTAGCATTTTTAAAAAAGTAGATGCATAGGATTTACATTGCTTTCCTCCTACCAAAGGAAACAAAAGTGCTTTGGAAATAAATGGCTTTACCTGTTTCACAAGTGGGAAAATGTTAAGAGAGGAGGCTTAATTAAAATATTAATTAATTATGGAAACAACCACTGTTTTATGTCACAAGATTGGCGGTGGATGTGGTTGTGCACAATGAGAATCCAGCTTGTAGCCTGGGCAATAATCTATGTATCAAAAGATGAAATTTCCTCTTCCAACCCTATTATATCACTCACCCCAATGCTGCAGTGATTCGACTGTGTCGATATTTCTTTCTAAGAGGAAGGCAGGGAGCCTTCTTATCCCTCTCAACATCTCCCGCTTGACACCGGTTGGCGGAGGAGAGGCCAGCCAACAGCGCGCTGAGAGAGGAATCTGAGACACCAGGGACTGAGCACCCCACCGTCCAGCACGCGGCTTTGCTGGCAGTCCTGCATGAGTCCACAGTGCTGGTGGCTTCCACGCCATTCCCTAGTTCACCCTCTCACTGCCTGTCTCTCGACAAGCCCCACGTTACTCCGCGAGGGCCAAGGCTGCCCCACTCACCCCTGTACCCTCCGCACTTAGCACGGAGCCCAGCACAGAGCAGAAAGTGCGTGTTTGCCAAAGGGACAAAGGAAAGAGCTTTTCTCCATAGGTCAGTGGGCTGTTGCTTGTATCTGTGAGTCGCCGTATTTTCCAAAGTTTTCCTAACGCCCATTTCTTTGCTGTCCCCCAGTGCGGTGACTGTTACCCGTGGGTCTGCATTTTACAGGGAACGACACCGGAGAGGCAGCAGTCTGTGAGATGGCCCCTGGCAGCCCCCGCCGGCTGTCAGTAACCCCGGGCTGGGACTAGGCAGCCACTACGAAGCCACGGACAGCGGCAGTCACGTTTCACCTCTGGATCTTGTCTAGAATACTTTGTCACCCAAGATCATTGACTTTTCTGTTAAAACATCAAACTCTTTGGCTCCAAAGAGCAGCAAAGTCTTCACTAGTGAGGTTGAGATCACTAGGGAAAGTGTTGGAGCTAAAAATTTCTTGAAATGAGACCATGATACGCAGTATCCTTAGTTTCTTAATGTGAACACCTGTGGTAAGTACATGGACAGCCCCCAACCCCCCAACTTGGATTCACCGAGCTTTGCATGTTGCCTTTTACACATTTTTATGATTTTTCTATAAGGTGTTTTGCTAACCGCTGAGGGGAGCTGCTCCTAAGTCTCATGGCACTTTTCATTTCTAGACTTTTTTATTTAAAAGCTACCTACCTAGTCTCTCACTCACTTTGTTGATCTTCTTTTATGGCTCATTGCGTTCACAAGCATTTATTGAGCACTTATTATGTGTCAGGCTCTGTGATGGGGCACATGACTTAAGTTTCAGTGTCTTTCCTAGAAATAGTCTCAGATCAGTGAGAAGTGTTTTGTAGTTGGGGTGTCCCTCTCAGTGGTTTCCTATGAGCCACGTCTGTGCTGCCTCCCCACGGGAAATACCCAACCAAGGAGATGACGTGAGCTGGTGACAGCACCTTATCTTTTTTGCCACTGTCATCGGTCTAACAGGTTGGCGCATGACCCAAGCTAGGCCAGTCTTTTCTTGACTGAAACTGGTAAATAAAATATCTCTTTTCTCTCAGGTTTCATGGCTTTCAGGAAATAAGCCTGCAATCACCAGCTTTCCTGCCCCTGGCCTCGTGCAGAACACCTATTTTCAGTAGGAGACAATGACGCCCAGGGCAGAGAGAGACAGAAGAGGCAGAGGGTCCTGACAATGTGCAGGTCTGCGGACGGAGTCGCCCCTGATGCCGCCTCCACTCAGCCTTCCCCAGCAGCGTCTGTGTGGTCCTCCTCTTTGATTACATTCGTTTGAATTGAGTTCTATTGCTTACAGCCAGAGAATTCTGACTCTGTAAGAATTGTTTATGGAATAATGGAAGAAGATGCAAATAACTGTTTTAGAAAGTGAGGACAGGCTGCACAGACAACCAAGCTCTGTCATCTTTCGAGATGAGGAGAACTTCCACAGCAGGAAAGAAGGGCATTTCTGGGAGGCAAAAGGGAGTCCAGTGCACTTGGGTGGAAAACAAAGTGATATGATTGGGGAGGGATAAGAACAGAAAAATGGGCCCAACTTAGATCCCGAGGAGATTTCCTTGCATGCTTTTCCATGGGGTTTGGGCTTTGTCCTATAAGCAACGATTGGGAAGTCTTTAAAGAATTTTAAGCAGGGTTATGTGTATAGTCAGATTAATTTTTTAGCAATATAATTGGTCACAGTGACAGGCAGTTGAGAAGAGGGGAAAGAAATTCAAACTGCAGAGAGGAGGTTACTGCAGTAAACCAGGAAAGGAACAATGAAGACCTGAACGAAGGCTGCCCAGGATGGACCACGGTGGGTCAAGGTGTAGAATGGGGAATGGCTGCCCCATCGGCCAGGATGACAGAGCAGAGGAAGCAGCCTGACATAATGTAGCCTTGGCTTCTGACTGGGACGACCACATGGGTGGGTGGAGGTGCTGTTAACCAGGAAGGAAGGGCAGGTTTGGGGAGCGAGGTTAGATTCCGTTAGGTTTTACAGCAGCCTCCCAGAACCCCCCTGGGTATTATTACTTTCTCAAATAAAAGTATTTGTCTTACAGGGTTAATTTATCCCTCCAATACAGTTCTATGTTTACAGCAGACCCAAAATATCAGCACCTTCATTCTAGTGGCATGTCTTACAGCAGCCAGTTTGAAACATCAGTCATTTATTTATTCTATTTTGGGGGGAAGAGGGTATGTGAAAGTTGGCAACTCATTTATCTATGTACCTAGCTCTCTATATTAAATTTTTTGTATTACTATTAGCATTCTCATTTACCCCTGAGGCTGCCCTGATACTTGCTATTTTTCCCTCTTGTACTTGAGTGGCTTTTCCACGTGCACCTCTGTTAGTCCAGGAAACACTCAGGCTGATGCTTTAGGAAGCCTCAAGCGTCTTCGGAACTCTAAAGAAGTGTGCTATAGGACAGGCTGCCTTTCACCTGCTGAGAGCCCTTAATGGTTATTGTTAAGGGTGTTTCAAAATAGCTGTTGAGCTGACTTTATAAAAGTCAAAAATAGAAATATTTTCTGAGTTGCTTTTGGGCTTTGTATCTATGATATACCTTTTTTGTTTTTTCTTTCTCCTTTTGGTAGTGCATTTGTGAACACTGTTTTTTTTCCAACTGTTTGTAAGCTTTTCTCAAATGGTGATGGGGGTTAGCCAATCTTACACTCCAAATATAGGGTAGCTACCTCTTCTTTAAAAAACTGGGTTTGGGGGAGATAAACTGAGAGCCAGGAGACCTGGGTTCTCACAGCAACCTTCTCTATTATGAGTTTACGCTCTTGGATCAGTATCCAATCTTTTTGTGCTCAGTTCTACATCTGGAAAAGGTCTTGTAAGAACAGTCTGAGAACAAATCCCTGACACATATATGGGAGTACTCTGAGCTTTTTAGAAAGTCTTTGAAAGAATGTAAGGCCACATGCTTGGCTACTACTGACTAATCGTCATCTGTATCCATTTATCTTTGTGAGGGTAAAAGGAGATGAATAAAAAACTCTTAGCCCAGTGTTTGGCACATAGTAGGTGCTCAATAAAATTGCAATTTTCAATGTTTCCCTTCCTTCTTCACTCTCTTCTTGCCTTTTATACCATCTTCCCTTAAAATGATTTTTAGTTTTTCTTTGCTGACCTATTCAGACTTGGTTCAGAACAATCTTCCATTTTCAGAAACAAGACCATTTTTCATATTCTAGTACAATTACATTTGTGATAAGGCAAAACTAGAAATAGGACCATGTCACCATGCTTCTATTGTATTATTTTTGAGAACAAACAAGCCAACAGGGCAACTGTTACAGGCAGAAAGCAAAGTGACAGACCTTGGGAAGGTTCTGATCAGGGAAGCACATGGCGGTCCCAGCAGCACTGATTAAAGGGCTGCTGCTTTGGGCCGAACTTGAGCTGACCTCCCACTGACTTTGTGCTGATGGAGGCAAGCGGCTTTCAGGCTTCTGCTTCCGCTTTGGGGCGTTGGGCCTGTCTGAAGTTTGAAAATGCATGTATTCTCTCTCCTGATATCACACAGTAATTTGTGATTCTAATGTTATTACACATTCTCATAAGTTTTTAAAAACAAACATGTTGTTATTAATAAGGAGCGATGTTTGGAGTACTCTCCAATAAATTAAGCATCAAGATGTTCTGAATGGAGGCAATTTTATGTCAATGATCTTGAATATCTTTATGCTTCAGAAAAGAATTTAAGCCACAGGACTTTGCAGGCAGAGCTGACCTCTGAACGCCAGCCCTGAGCCCCAGTGACAAAGGTGTGGCTGTGTGTTTGCTCTGAGTCCTCCCTTCTGACCCTCCACCCCCACATGGTAAAAACGTCAGCCACCCTTACATCTTGTTTTCTCAAGAAAAGTGAAGTTAGATCCTCCTTACATAGGAAAGGGATTTTTACATTTTGCCAGTTTGAAAGGAGGAATGAAATGCCTTTTTTTAACATAAGCATAAATAACAGTGTAGGGATTTGAGCTGCAGGAGTCCCACCAGGTCATTGGGCATTGCCCCCAGGTCCCAGAGGAGGAGCGTGTCTGTGCCAGCAGATTGTGAAGGGCTGACTGATGCTTGGCCAGGAGCAGAGACCTCTGGCAGGCTCAAGACTCCAGGTAGCCTGCTCCAGGGACATCTCCCGGCCAAGGCCACCCTGTGCGTGAGCTGGAAGCCACTGGCTGCTGCACCGCTGTTCTAATCCATTTTTCCCCCCTATCTGCAACTCTGTCTCCCACCCCCAGACTCTCTGCTAGAGGTGGAGGGACATACCTTCAGAGAGGCCCTGGAGCTTTCGGGTACCCCGTTTCCATATTTTCCTGAGATGATTCCACAGGCAAGTGGGGACCAGGTCATCGCTCCAACTCCTGCAGGAGAAAAACAGCTCACAAAGCTGCTTGTTGAGAATTGGGATCAAGGGTGTGGGGATGTTTAAGCCAGACTTGGCTAGTTGTGGGAAGAAGCTGGACAAATAGAAAGCGCTAATGCCAGCATACATCTTTCTTATTAAAGTTTAGACATTTATAAAGTGTGTTTTTATAAACCAATTAAACAGGCAGAATCAATTATAGGGAGTGGGCCTTATAAACAAGCCTGAAAAGGTGGCTTATTCATGTACAAACTTTACATTTCTTTTTACACTCAGACACAAACACTTTTACTTGCACAGAAATTCAGTGCTTTGCTTGACCCACTCAGTTTCAAACGGTGCCTGGCACATACCAGATGCACAATGCCCAGTGCGTGGTAAACACACAGTAAGTGTTAACAATAGTAAGAGTTGCTACTGTTGAAAATTTTTTAATCCTTTTTTTCCCCTCACCCAACATTTTCCTGCTTATATAACCCTCTTTCTTAGGACGAAAGTTATCTCTGGAAACTTTTTTTAAAAAAAATAAATAAGCCTGAAAATGTGGCTTTTTCATGTTTTTCTGAGGTCCAAAATTCTTGTGTATGTCTTGTGAATGTCCTTCCCCTCTCTCTTTGAAGTCACTCTGTCTGCCTACACAAACACGTAGTGCCTGGCTTGGGAGCTGTTCAGGAATTCCTCTGGCCTGACTCTGTTCCAGGAACAGAGTGGGAGACGTAGATGTTCATATCCATATTTTTTGAAAAGCTAATCATAATCCACTCATGCTTTGGCTACAGCCAGCATCCTATGAAAAATGAGTTTATTTACGGTTTCTTCCCTTCATTCTGTGTGCGTTTTGTGAACACCTGCTGGGTACGGCTTATGCACCAGTCACAATGTACTGTAGCGGCCCTGGGTGCACGTGCACCCGTTTGATTCGTCTGCAGTCTCTGGAATGCATAGCTCTCCCATCCCTGTGTTAATGAGGGGCATTTAGGAAAGCATCTCAGTGACTCTTTTTCCAGATCACTGGGCCTCCTGTTGTTAAAAAATCATCAGTAAATATGATTGAGAAAATTACCTATTTTATGGTAGAGCTCTGGTAGCTGAACCTCTACTTTCTCTCTCTGGAAAAGGTGGTACTCAGCTTGTTCACACACTGGAGGGATCATGTTGAATTGTCTTGCTACAGAATAGGCTTCCTAGGGAGAAATAAGATTGCAACTGGGTTTATACTGATGAGAAATAAGACGGCCCTGTGATTCATATGCATGAGAAATTTTCATTTTAGCAAAATCAGTACAAACCAAGAAACATGTAAGATGCGAAATAATAAGCCAAGTTACAACCATCAGTTTCACTAAGAGCAATACGAAATGCAAATAATCCTTCTTATTCTTCAGGAGGGTTTGGGCTGAGTCAAGCCCAGAGCAAATTGGTGCAAGTGTAACTTATGGACTATGATAAGGAAAATGTAGTTTGACTGTTTTTAGGTTTCTAAAAAAATGAAACTTAGACTAATACCTACAGATGACCTGTTATTAGCATGTGAAAAATAGTACAGCCTTTAAAATAGTTTTAAAAGAAAACTAGAGCATTGTGTTCATATATCTCATTAGCTAAGAATGTAATTTACTCTTTTACCACCAAAAACATACTAAAATATGATTCCCGTTAGAGACCCAGTCCTCCCTGCTGTGCTCCGAGCTGATGAGGTCCAGCCTCTGCATCCATTTCTATGATGATAGAATTGACTGTAGAGTTAGTTCTAGGGCCACAGCGATTGTGAGGAAAGATTGCAAGAGGTCTTGTGATTCACGCGTGGTATCTGAAGACCTTTGCATGCACACCTCAGAGATACTGTGCCTTCTGTTCCAGACCACTGCAATAAAGTGAACCTCACAGTAAGGTGAGGCACACAGATGCTTGGTTTTTCAGTACATATAAAGTTATGTTCACACTGTTCTGTAGTCTATTAAGTGTGCAATAGCATTACATCTAAGAAAATGTATGTAACTTAATTAAAAAATACCTTCTTGCTTAAAAATGCTCACCATCATCTAAGCCTTCAGCAAGAGCTGGTGGATGGTAACATCAAAGATCACTGATCACAGATCACCACAACAAATGTAATAATAATGAGAAGTTTGAATACTGTGAGAATTACCAAAAGGTCATACAGAGACACAAAGTGAGCAGGTGATGTGGGGAAAATGGCACCAATAGACTTGCTTGATGCAGGGTCGCCGCAAACCTTCAATTGGCAAAACACATCGTGTCTGCGAAGCGCAATAAAGCAAAGCGAAATAATCCCTGCAATGAGCTGTCCAGTGGCCATTCGAAGGTGAAAACGAAATTACCATGATCTCCATGGCACTCCACCGCGAGGTTCCCCAGTACATCGCCATGCCCTGGTTTATCACATGCGTCATGGCTCGAACAATTTCTGTGGAAGGACACACAGAGAGCATTTCATGAGTTTCTCTACTTTGCAAAGTTACATTGTCTCCTCCCCCCGCCACCCACCCGGCCAAGGCTTGGATGTTTAATCCAAATATTTCCAAGTATTTGTTTGATTAATATAATTGCTCTGACATTGGTGACAACATAATGGTCTACCCTGAAATATTGATGGTGTGGAGGCTGATGGTGCTTTTGGGTAAATTGACTTTCCATTTCCATTTGCAGCAGCAGCACTAAATGATATTAAAAACATAATGAGCACTTTAAGTTCTTCCTTTATTTTTATTACTTCATGGTTCCTGGCCTGATAAAGGAACTCATGATTAACCTCCTTCAGAACCTGGGTGCTTTGCTCACTAAAGTGAGAAGTAAGAGACAGCATTGGTTTTGACTTTGGGGAACGGAAGGTCATTGAGAATAGGAGGCCTGCCTTTGTGTGCTGCATGTGCAGAGCTGGGCCCCGCACAGGGTGGCTGTATAATAGAGATGACTCAGCAACAATGAATTTAGCAGAAAGATAAACATATTAAGTGAGGAACAAACAGCTGAAGCCACAGTGGCTCCCAGCCCATAATGGCACTCCTTGTCCTTGACCACTTTGAACCAAATTTTGTTCTAAGACACCCATGTAATAGATTTCACTGGGGCCTGTTCATGGCCCCACCCAATTTGCTCATCAGCCTCTTGCAGCTTGATGTCACATTTCCTGAACAGGACAATGGATCCCCAGAGAGGTGGAGCCCAGCTGAACCCGAGAGCGTGGAGAGCCTGAGAAGTCACAATCACGGTTGTGTTCTTTCTACAAAGCAGGTCAGCCAAACACCGAGGATACTAGGTCAGTTGACATTTTCAGGGGTTGCAGACTTAGCTTCTCTGTGTCCTCCTAATACCTGTGGGTTAAATGTCCTTCAGAAGAGTCAAATCCTGGTTGCCAAGTCAAGTTGTGGTAGATGTATTCTTGTATTATTTCCCACAAACAAGCACCATCTAAATTGATAGGGAACAGGGTTTGGAATGTGACAGCAAGGTTAGGGTCTTAGCTTCCTTGCTTGGTTTATGTAAACCATTTTAAATTGCCCTTGGTTTCTTTCCTGGGAAGATGGGAATGGTTTTATTCACCATTGTCTACCCAACAGAGGTAGAATTTGGTTTATAAGCAAACTAAAATAACTCGGCAATAGAAACTAGGAAGTTTATTTTCCCTTTATAAAGCAAATTAGATCCATAAAGTTATACGAAAGATTTTCTTTTATTAAGCAAATGGACAATAAACATTTCTGCAAGTTGAAAGCCCCAGAAGTATTCTCTCCCATCTCCATGGTGTCCTGCTCCCTTTCCTTTCCCCTCCTGTTCCATTCAGAGCCGAGGAGTTCATTCAATGGACAGTATTAAATAAGGGTCTGCTCCACTGAGTGGTCGGGATACTGTGGTGAATCCCACATATTGGTAAACACTGCTGAGGTTCACAGAGAAGAAACCGAAACCAAGATACTCCCCTTTCTCTAAGTCTGCAATCAGGTAAAATGAGCATAGAACATTTGGGACGAGGGTCAGGGAAGAAAGAAGGGAGAGGGAAACTTGTGGGAAGGAGATGGAGTGGGGC
Source organism: Anoura caudifer (assembly GCA_004027475.1). Classification (NCBI taxonomy): domain Eukaryota; kingdom Metazoa; phylum Chordata; class Mammalia; order Chiroptera; family Phyllostomidae; genus Anoura; species Anoura caudifer. The sequence goes on from PVKU01003634.1 coordinate 112,033, forward strand.
AAAGTCCGGTGGCAGGGACTCTTCTGCCAGATGGTGGGACCCAGAGGTGTGTAGGACTTGCCCAGGAAGACATGGGAGCTCCTGTTTGATGAATCCTACTCTCAACAAAAGATTGGTCATGTGAAAATGAGGTGTGTGTGAAAAGTGAGGAAGAGAAGAGAATAAATAGTTCTGAGTGTGGAAGGCCCTATGTGTGACAGTCCAATGCTACAGGTACTTGAGTTGCTGGTAATTTCTTTCTCCCTCGTCTGTTTGGCCTCTGACCCTGCAGAGACGAGCTGGGTGGAATATTGAAAGGAGAACTCCAGGAATCCTATTCCTTTGTCAGATGCAAAATAGTCTTCTCTGTGAACCATGCAGTATTGCAAGATTTGTAGTTTATTGAGCACAGTATTCCGACTTGAAAAAGAGCCGAAAGATGACAAAAATTGTAAACTGGGCCGAATGAACAAAGCCAGCTTTCTCTTTCCTTCTCATTTTGCCTTAATTGGGTGAAGGTACTTCTCATGAGTTCTGAGGAAAAAGATGTCTTTAGAACCACTTTAATGCATAATATCACAAATTGCCCCAGCAATTGTCCCCAGGAATTATTTAAAAATAGAATGTATGGAAAGAGGGAAGGACCAGGGCTCTTATTTTCAGCTTTATTTGTAGTAAAAGCTTTAATCCAGGAATTCTTATCCTGGAGGAGGCTGCAGGGAGACATTAGGGGAGAACTGAGAGGCTGCAGTTGGAGATTCATGTTGCCAGAAAAATAAAATTTAATTTAACACACATTTTTTTTAAATGTCAGAGAAAAATCCCCTAAGTGTTTAGCTAACAGGAAATTGCCATACTGATGGCTGAGAGGGGTTTTTTACGTGACTCTACTATTTAAGGACACTAGAGGGCGGCATTGTTGAGAAAAAAATTAACTGAATCTAAATTCTGTTGTTTTACTTGTGCATCATGGAAATGCATTTTAAATGTATAGTCAGAGCATCGATTCTGAGACAGGAGAAGGACATTAGGAAGCTCACTTAGTGCACTGCATTCACCTGCTCCTGATTTAATCAGACAAACTGAGTAAATCTGGCAATCCAATACTGAATGTGACTACCTTGCTTTTCCAGGAAGCCCGAGCACCAGTGGTTCTCAGCCCCAACTGCACATTCAAAACTGTGCTATCCAGGCTCAGTATTACACGACACTCAAAACTGTACTCACCGAAACTCTATTGTATCAGAATCTCTGGAGGTGAGGCCTGGCACCAATGCTTTAAAAACGCATCCCTGGTGAGCCTGGGTGCGGGCAGGGCTGAGAACCGCTGTGCTCATCTACGCCAGTGTTCCCCAAGCGTGGCAGCAGCAGCTGCCTCTGGGAACTTGTTGGAGATGCAGAGCCTAGGGCTTCACCCCAGACCTCCTGAACTACAGAATCTGGGGGCCGGTGGGGCCCAGCAGTCTGTTTTAACCAACCCTCCAAGCAATTCTGGTGCAGAATAAAGTTTGAGAACCACTGCTTCATACCATTCCCAAGTAAGGCATTTCAGTGGGTATAAACTTCCTCCCACTGTTCTTTCTGCTCTTTCATCCAATCTCAGTGCTTCGTGCTGTAATTTAACCTTTAGGTTAGTCATTAGCTTTAGTAGATGTGTAAACAGGTAGTCACTATGGCATACATTCTTGCACGTGCGCATGCACGCCCACACACACCCTTGGGTATGAGTCAGGATCACCTGAGGAAGGTGATGAACATGCAGAGGGGCAGGTCCTGGCCCTCTTCAATGAGCCTGGGCCTTTGTATTATTTTCATTAGCTCTCAAATCTCAAAGTTTGAGAAACACTGTCTACCACCATCAAAAAAAATCCCTAAAACCTGTGTTAAGTCTTCCCTGCGTACTCCTTTCCAGAGTGAAATAATCATTGCTATCTTCAATCTGCAGGCCACAGGCAGCTCTCTCTCCTATTCCCCGCATCCCAGCTCATAGCTGCCCACCTACACCTGCCATGAGTCAGTTTTGCCTCTCTGAAGATTCCATTTCCCCAGCTGTAAAGTGAGGATGATATCGATCCTGTGGAATCCTTTCAAAGCTTGACCCATGATGAGGTGTGTGGACTAATCTGTGAATCTAAGAGTAACACAAACTGGTGACGAGGAAGCAGGAGGTGGCTCTGGTTGTTTCTTGTTTCTTCTCAAATAGATTCTCCCACTTTAGTTACCAAAAAAAAAAAAAAAAAAAGTTGGCATTCTCCTGTCAGTAATGTAGGTCATCTGTATTTTTAAATATGTATTTTAAGCTAAAGGCCTTAATAAAACTTTAAGTGAAAACAACTTGTTGATAAACATTTTTTTAATTGTCCCTCATACCAAAAATGGTCGCTCACATTAAACCTCTGCTCACAGGAAACGCCCCCTAGAACCTCGGAGGTTGTAAGTGGAGAGTTACCCTGCGTGAGCCCCAAGGACTGAAAGGTAAATGTGCAGAAATCAGTGTTTTGGTAAAATGGGCTCGAGTTCACCTGCATGAAGACGTGAAATAATAAAAACGAAAGAAACATTAGACACGTCCCAGTGCAGTTGCCTCTCACTGTAGAGGTGGAAATATGGGCTAGGCGTTCCTTGTTTTCAGGCATAGTTGAAAGCTTGAATATTATTAATAATTATAACTATTTCAAATACAGTTACAAAATGCCGAGATCGGGTACACAAAATAATTGAACTATATAGTGGAGCTATGTGATTTTGTTCTATATTTTCTAAGTTTCTGTAAATGTGTGTTATCATACTTTTATAATCTGAAAAATAAAGAAGATTCCCTAACAAAAGCACTAACGTGTTTTAGATTAATTCACAAATATTAGGTTTAACCAAATGAAATTGCCATTTTTAGAGGTCAAAAATTGTTGACTACTGGCAGGGTCATTGCCACAGTCCGGCCTCACTGCTACCAGCTCTCCTTTCCCGAGAGGAGTGGTGGTACCTGGGGCACGGGCAGAGTGCGGGGCTCGGTTTCATCAGAGGAATTGTGAACGCTGATAAAAAACAAACAAACAAACAACAACAACAAAAAAACAGGTCTAGACCTGGGCACATGTTTTACTCCAGATCAGCTGTTTGTTCTTTATATATCTAAACTTGACTTGTTTATTAACTTCAGATGCTTGTGGTGGTGCTGGTTTCTAATGGAGCCTCTTTGTGGCTTAGAGGTTTCTTGGTTCTTTATCAGTCCTTTATCATTTTGCCTTTGGAGAATCCTCCCTCAGTGCCCAGCTGAGGGTCTGGATATAGAGGACAATCCTTTCTCGCGGGAATGATGCTCATACCCATAAAGGAAGTGACGTCACGGTTAGCCTTATAGGCTTGCTGACTGTCCAAGGAAAGCCTGGCTTCATTTCCCTTGCAGAGCACACACCAGGATTTAGGAGACATTTACGTCCCATCATTGTCACTAACGTGGGCACGTTGTTCAGCCTTCCTGGATCTCAGTTTCTTCAACGCAAATGAGCAGATCGATATTAACTGAGCACATAAGAAATCTTTATATAACTCTTTAGGTGGGTTATATTTTAACCCCCACTTTACTGATGAAGAAGCTGAGGCTCAGAAAGATAGGCATCTGGAGATAGTTCTCAGGAGATAGTCTCTGAGGCCATTTCTAGCTCTGCAGTTCTGTGATTGGTCATCTTGGAATGTACACTGTGGGAGAAGGTGGGCTGGGGAAAAAAACTAACAGAGTGTTTATGTAATTGATCCCACTGTGTATCTGTGAATGTGTGATGCTTTGTGGTTACATCCATCCCTTTACACGTAATAGGCTGATAACTATAGTTCATGATGTGTTTGAATGACAAGAAATGTGAGCTATCTTTTTTGCTTCCATGAGGAAAGATCTCAAATCTGATGACACTTTGAAAAAGACAGCCAAAAGTGGCCTATGTCTGCATTGGACCTGTTGAAGCTTAGAGAAAGAGTGATCTTTACAAGGTGTTCCTTTACAAGAAGTAGCTTTCTGGGTCAGGGTGTCAGTGAAAACGATTCTATCTCAGAACAGCATGGATTCAAGAGACTCAAAGGGACACATGTGGAGCTGTATGTCTCCAAGGACAATGCACTGTCCTCACCCTGCAGCTACCCTCGGAGATCCCCGTCCCCAAAGGGCACGTGGTCCTCTGCCTCTCTGCTCCGCCACACGCTAGTTTTTCCTGACCCCAGACAGTTCGAACTGAGCCTTTGATGCTTCCCAATCTTAGTCTGGAATGTGGACTAGTATCATCACATTATTGAAATGGGACACTTTCAGTCTCACTTTTACCCCGAGTCCAAAGGCTCTGAACAAAAACAGTGGCTGGTAAGTACCCCTAAGGTTGAGAAACAATTTAATCAGACTTGTCTAAGTTGGTGGCATTTCCCCACCTCCCCGTGAAGCCTCTCTCCCCCTCCATCTTTCACCTTATCTTAAACTGAATAAAACTCCAGAAAATCCCACTTGCAGAACCTGCAAACAAGAGCAGCTCCCTCCAGTAAGAGCCTGAACTTGCTGTGACTTCTGAACACACAACTCATTCCTTGTTCAGCTTTTCCTACAGAGGGGAAGGCTGTGGGATGCTGTATACTTTTAATATTTCTTCCTCTACCACACAGGCATCTTTAGTCTCAGCAAGGGATCAGTTGTTTATTGCAAATTTACATAAGAGTGGCCAAGGGACTTGACTAAGGCAATGACACAGTTTTTTATCTTTCAAGACTACTCCCTCCTCCTTATTTCTTTATAATCTTCTTATCACTACACCCAACAGCTCACCTAGACCAACAGCTCACCAGACCAACTACTGCTGGTTGATACTCCAAATAATTATGTAGAATACAGATCACACCTTGTCCTTCAACATAATGTAAACATATTCCCCACTATTTCCTACTAAAACCTGGTGATTCCAAAACATTAATTTGTAATTCCTATGTTTGGTTAATACTAAATGGTAGTAGTTAAATGACAGACCATTTCTGTCCTGATGAAAGAGAGATAGCATTCATGGTGAGGATAGAATACAGTGCTCTTCTTCCATATGCCAGATTCTGTAAGGTTTATGGACAGAAGAATAAATTCTAATTAATTTAGAGACCTCCAAAATGAGAGTAAGTGAAAACCCCATTGCCTTAAATTTTGTCTGGAGCAAGGCAACAAATAAAGAAATGTGAATAACAAACAGATCTAAGTGAACTGAAATCCCAGGGTCGTGTGAATTTCCTAGATGCCTGACTTATCTCTTCACCCATGAAGTTGGAAGCTGTGTCCTCAGTGGGCTTCAGGAATGTATGTCAGCATCCTGGGGTTTCCTTTGACAATGTTACCGGTCAATCCTCTAAAAAGGACTTTTTTTATAGTTTGAACATGGGTCTTCTCCTGAAATGGGATATCTCTTTGACATAAATGAAAACATTAGTATTTGTAAAAGGATTTTCTTTCCTTCTAAAACTTTTGAAGTGTTGCTCTTGGCAATCAAGCCCACAAATTTTATCATAGAATATGGCTGTTTTTATTTGTTTGGGCTGCTCCAACAAAAATACCATAGACATATAACAAAAATACCAGGGGACAAACAACAAATATTAATGTATTAGACTGGAGGCTGGGAAATCCAAGATCAAGGTGCGGGCAGATTCAGTGTCTGGTGGGAGCCTTGTTCCTAGTTCACAGACAGCTTCTCATTGTGTCTTCACATGGGGGAAGGGGCGAGGGGACACTCTGGGATCTCTTTTATAACTACACTAATGTCAGTCATGAAGGCTCCGCCCTCATGACCTGGTCACTTACCAAAGGCCTCACCTCCTAATAGCATCACATTGGGTGTTAGGTTTCAACATAGGAATCTGGTGGAAACGAAAGCACTGTCTCTAGCAAGGATGACGTAGAAAACTCCCAAAGCAAGTGTTACCAGTTGTTCTGCTTTGCCATAGATGACATTCCCACGAACACCTGATTTTGAATAACCTGATTTTTCTTAGTGAATATACCAGGATGAATAATTTACAAAATGCATGCAGAAATAAATAAGGACATTAACCTGCTGTGTAGATGAAGCCAAGTGAAACTTTTCTTATATATATCAGAAACGATGATGGTGAAAGGAACTCTGGTATAGACAATAAAACCTATCAATAACACATAGAAAAATATGATAGAAATTACAAATTTTTTGTGCCAAACCCCTTATTTACAGGGTTTGGCACAAAAAAAAATCCCCTTTTTATTACAAAATCTTTTATTACAAAATGATAAGCATGTAATTCTGTAACATACCAATATCATACCCAAGCATACCATATGACATATTAGGTGAAATGCTTAAATTGAAACTATACATGATTACACTTACATAATTACCCTACCAACCACACTCAAGCAGGCCTTACTTCTGTGAATCACAGATCTAAAGATGATATCTTTGAGAATTATTAGCTTTTTATTTTGTGATTGTCTTGCACTTTGGGCTGCAGTTTTTCTTAGAAATGAGGATGTCTCAGACTTCTTGGTATATCAATTGGGTTGTTACTATTGTTTTTTTAATGAAAAGAGTTACTGAAGACTCAATTAAAAGTCCTTAAATTATAAAAGAGATGTATTGGCTTTTGTCACTGGAAATGCAGAGGTTGTAAAACATGCTTCAGAATTGGTTGTTCCAAGCCATTGAGGACCACCGTCTTCCTACCCCGTGTTCTGCTCTCCCCATGCTGGATTCCACTGTGGCATCAAGGTGGCTATCCGTAACTTCTGTGGCCACCTTGTCCAGGGCTCTTTTGCCTCAGCTCCGGATATTCACTCTGATTGGGCTGTTTCGGTCACACCAGTGACTCTGGCCAAGGGAAGAATGGGCTGATGGGCTTAACACAACCCAGCACTCACCTTGGAACTGAGGTCCAGCAAGGGGAGAGGAAGTGGCCTTCCTCTGAGTCAGCTGGCGGTCTGGGGGGAGCATCATCACCCACATGAATATCTGGGTACCTGAGAGGGGACAGGAGACTTCTGGGCTGACACACAACAATGTCCTCTGTCCTCAGACTGGGTCTGGCTGGGCACACCACAACAGAAGGACGGGAGAGGGCTAACTCTGCTAGTGCCTGCTGTGTGCTGGGCTCTGTGCTGGGCGTTTTATCAATATGATTGCATCGAAGCTTTACTACAGCCCAATGAGGTGGTTTTATCATATTTTCATCTTACATTTGAAGAACTGGAGGCTCAGAGAGGTGATGAACTTGATGACGCCAGGTTTTCACTTCTCAAAAACCAGCCTCCCCCATCAACCCCCGTGCTCAAACAAAACGAAACGACATATGCTTTTCCCTTTCTCTTCAGCCCTATTTCTACATTTCGTGCCCACTCTTTTGATTTGGGTATTTGAAGCGTGGAAAGGGTTAAAATATCTCTATCAACTGAGGAAATAAGCCTTTGGGTGTGTCAAAGGGAAACGTATTGTGCAAAACTCATTAAGGAATATTTTTCCGAATATTCACTGAGATACTAAAAAATAAATTTAAGCAAGCCCTGCAAGTTCTACATGGCAATATTTCTCTATCCATCATTAGTGGAACAATTATTTTTACATGTGGGAGCATCTGTCATTACGTTGTAGATATCTGACTCAAGCCCTGCATTTCTGGTCTTTTATGTTTTGTGAAGGTCATCTGATGGTCAGACAGGCCAGTGTGGAATCTTACCCAAGTAGCTTCTTATTCTATTATCCCGTCTGCAGCTTTTTTTATTTATACAACTGGCTGTGTGTATCAGCTGCTTGGGACAGGCTTTTAACTTTATTTTAAAAGGAATTCTATCTTGTGGATGAAAGATTAAAGCAGGCAACTTGGCAAAGGATTGATAGGAGGAAAAAAATATTTATCCTAATGAGATTTTCTACTGGCAAATCTAGTTTCATGCTGTAACAGGAAGCAATCTTTATTGGTTCTTTAAAAGTGTAGAGCTGGCCTTTCTTGCTGGTCCTACCAGGGGAGATGTCTGGAAGGAGACGCTATCTTCATCTTAATTATATTAAAAACTCTGCCCTTCCAGCAGAGGCAGCTTCCTGGCTGCCCCAGATCCGTTTTGGCTCTTCGGAGCTTATCTATGTTTCCGAGGTATCTGGTAACTAACCGAAAGGCAGCTTTTGAACTTGACAATGTGGAATGGATGATTTTCTCAGCTTTTGGACAGTGAACTACCTGGTACAGAGGAAATACCCACTTTGCTAATATTTTAAAATGAGGCACCTGTGGCTCTGCATGTTAAAATGTAAGGCAGGCCCAGGAACGGCCCAACATTCCTTGCAAGAGCAGCTGCAGCCGAGGTGGGCCCGTCCCCCTGGGTGTGCCCCACGAGGCCCCACGTTCTCCTCCTTGCATCTGTCTCCCCGTTCCACGCGCTGTCTGCGTGTATCTGGAACCCCTCATCTCTTTCTTTGGGGCTTGCTTTCCTATTTCTGAGGTTCTTCTCCATCCCCCACCCAAAGATGTCTGTTTCTCCTTATTTTCTCCATTAGGATCTTCTGCTAAGGGAAGGTTTAGCAAGGTTTTTCATAGAAGATAGTGCTTCTTAAATAGCTCTACTGCGTGATCCACTACAGTACCACAAAAGAAAAATATTAGACAACCTTGACTTTGGTTAAAAATTTATGCAAATTTTGACTCTACACCATAATAAAGCATTTTCTTTGAAATGATAACACTATTTTTTTTCTGTACAAATCTTTGAGTGAAACTGACACGGAAGGAAAATGTCCCGTGTTCACTCTCCTCCCCGTCCCCTAGCTGCCTTCTCCACACACAATGCGTCTCCTTCCCTGTGTTTCAGGAGAAACGCACACCTGGCTGGGAGGCACAGAGCAGCCGAGGGGGAGGGACGGGAAAGGTGTAATGAATAGTCTCTCTCCGGGTCTTTAATTAGACACAGAGCCCTTGTTTGGCCTAATCCTTTAGGTCTGAAACTTTTGTGGATTTTCATGAGGCTCCCTCACGTAATACTAGGGTCTTCTGTCTTCTGGAACAGCGACTTCCAACTGGTGTGCTGCAAGAATTTTTAAAACATGCAATACTTGCTTAGTCGGGGCCACTGACCTCTTTTCCCTTAGATTGTCAAGTTAAAAAATGACAATAGCCAACACAACAATAGCCGTCCAGTGTAGATGAATCAAAATTATACCTATTATTTTGTCAGATCAGCAAAAAATATATTTTTTGGTGTGCCTCAGAATTTCAGTAACTAGTTTATGTGCGTTATGAGATGAAAAAGGTTAAAAATCGCTGTTCTGGAGTATTAATAAGGACAGCTTACACTGATATAGCACTTACATTTGGCCTGCTTCTACACACTTTACATAGAATAACTCATTTAGTCCTCATAACAATCTTATCGAATAGGTCTATTATTATTATTGTTGTTGTTGTTATTTTGCACATGAGGAAACTGAGGCACAGCTAAGGCGAGTACGTTGTTTAAGGTTACCCAGCTTAAGGAGTGCTGGAGCTGCGGTTTGAAAGCAAGCGGTCTAGCTCTAGTCTGCTCGTAGCCATAGAGAGCACTCGGGCGAGCCAGAAACAGGCAGACTCGGCCCTGCCGAGTGGACTGGGACATGCTGATGGAGCAGGACAGCTTACATGAAGGAGCAAAATGCTAACTGCAGAGCTGCTTTGGGAACCAAAGGAACCCTTTCCTGTTTCCTGAGATCACATTCTTCATACAAGCGACCACCCAGTGTGTGTGTGACCAGGTGGTGCTCCTCTGTTATTACTCTTTAAAAATAAGGAGACATAAAATAAGTGGAAATGATGCTTCCTTCTCATCCTGCAATGGGTTATCAGCCTGCTTTGGAAGCCGCCAAGGGAAAGTGTGGGGCTTGGTGCGGCTTGTTCAGGAAACGGTGAGTAGGTCTCCGGTGCTGGCCTGCTTCTGGGGGGATGTGTGAGAAGTGGGCTGGCTTCTGCTGGTGGAATCTAGGGTAGGAAAAGTAGCCTTGATTGTGTGTGTGTTTCTAAGCCTTGAGGAATGTCTCTGGACTTCAACAGCCATGAGATCATAGTTAATGCTGACAACTCAATGCTACTGGCATTTTTATCTCATTTGTGTGTGTATGTGTGTGGTTACTGTTTCAATCTTTAGTTTTGTCAAAGTAACACAAGCACGTTGTTTAAAGAGTCAAAACTAAAAGGCTTATAACAAAGAGCAGTAGTAGTCCTTTGACTCTGCCTGTCACCAGGGAGAACTACTTGCAACATACGTAAGTGTTCATTCTGGAATCAGTCTCTACATTTCTCGGCATATATGCATTACTATCATGGTACAGATTTTTTAGACATTATTTACCATTCTGGAAGTGAGTTTTAGTTTCCATGATGCATCCTTCTAAGTTCACTATTTTTTCAATATGTTCACATCTCGGTTAGGATTAAATTCATATTCTGTTTTCATTACAATGACTGTGTACTTAGTGTCCACTGCTGAGCTAAGTAGTTTATGATGACTGCATTTGCTTTCTTAACTTTTCTTTTTTCTTTTAGTTGACAATTGCTACATTCACTTAGCTTTATTTGGAGCTATAGTTAAATTTCCCATGTTTTGAGCAAATGTCTCTGAATACAGTTTTCCACATGGTCAAGCTTGTGAGGAACTCAGTTCCTACTTTTCTTTTCTGGCAACATCCCATCTGGAGCCCGCCATCCCCCACGCCCTGCATCCCCATCATCCTGGAGATTCTCTTCCTCCCTCTAATGAGCTAGATCCCATGGCTTCCCCTGTGTGGTTTACTCTCTCATTTCGGTGGACCACATTTTCAGGAGCTTCCGAGGGACTGTGTTGGGGAGACAGAAAAGCAGAACGTTATTATTTCCTCACCCGTGGTTGGTAGCCTGCCCACCATCTTTTGGCTTGGAGTTCTGAAGACTTGCCCCGTGGTATCCTGGTTGTCCATTTTGCTGTTGGAAACCGTTGGGCCATCTCTATTCTTCAGACTTAATGGGTGTCCATTATTAAATGCCTGGAATATTTTAGGATGCTTTTCTTTACCTTTTCAGTTATGAAATTTCACTATAATGTTCCTTTGCATAGGTCTTCATTCATTGTCCTGGATACTTGGCGGGCTTTTCAATCCGGAGACTCATATTCTTCGAATCAGGAGATTTTCTTGAATTTTTAAAAATTACCTCTCCTCTATCTTTTCTATTCTCCCTAGAAATCTTTCATTTGAATTGATATTGGACCTCTTGGAAAGAACCTTCATTATTGTCTGTGCCTTTTTCCCCTTGCTTTTGGAATCTTCCTCAATTTCAATATTCAATGTATTTATTGACTTTTTAAAAATTTTAACTGTTATATTTTATATATCTCTAACATTTTTCCAGTTCTATGTTGCTCTTGCATTCTATTTTATACTCTTCTTATCCATTCATGCAATATCTTCTCTTTTCTCACCAAGTATATTAATTATAGCTTCCTTGAAATTTTCTATATCCTTCTGCATTCTTCTGCTTTCTTCTGTTAAGTTCTTAAATTGCTTTTTTTAATATTAGAGGTTTTTCTTTGAATGTCACATGATCCTTGAGTTTTTGTTTAAGAGTAAAGCACTAAAATTGTGCTTGGGTGGCACTTTTCAACTAGAGCAATTAGGGGACTTGCCACTTTGTCCCACTGAGGTTTTCTTTCATAGCAATGTCAGTATCTGTTAGGTTATTTTTTTCTGGGACAGTTAATTTTCTCCAGAGAAATGTTCTCTTATTAATAATCTGGAGGTAAGTGAGAGGAAAGCTTTGGGGTCTACTAATCTTTTTTTTTTTTTTTTAAGCCTGGCCCCACCTTCCTGTGTCTGGTATCCCTTAGATTGGAACTTCTCAGTGAAATTCTCTGGTTAATGTACCCCTTGCCTCCTTCATTGGAGAAGAAAGGCAGGTCCATGCCTACAGATATGGGGACATGAAGCTTTAATCACTCTGCATAGTCTTGAATAACTACCTTGTTCCTAATTCCCACCTCACTCCCGTCTTCGGTGACTTTGGTGCCTCTTGTGACTTCACCATTCTCAGGTTGTGTGGTATAAATGAACTTGCTTCTCACTTGTGGACACTTTCAATACATCTTTTCAGTTCTGCTAAGTCATTTACAATTTCTCCATTGCTTTTCCACTTTCAAATATATTGGTCCAGATTTTGAGGTGTCTGCTACTTTTATAAGGAAGTTTTTATTTAGTTCTTTGCCCTGTATGCTATTTATTGGGTGAGTTTAAAAAACTTTTTTTTTAAAAGGGGCAGAGATATTTCACTTTGTCATCCTAAATCAAGAGGTTTCTTTGCTGTTTTCCAAATGACAAAACTGAGACTCAGAGATTTGGTGGCTTTTACTCCCTTGCCCACCCCTATTTCATCAGAACTGGTCTTGTTGAGGTTATTGATGATCTCTGCACTGCTAACAATGAGCAACTGCTCTGCAATAAGCAATTCTCAGTCCTCATCTTACTTGGCCCATTAGCAGCATTTGTTACAATTGACCACTTCCTTCTTTTTGTGTTTTATTTACCTGTTCCTTGGGCACCAAACTCTTCTCTCCCTGCTCCCAATCTTTTGATGTTGGGGAACCCGAGGACTCAGTTTTTGGTTCTCTCTCTCTCTCTCTCTCTCTCTCTCTCTCTCTCTCTTTCTTTCCTCTCTGTGTGATTTAGCAGTGAGTTATTCTCTCAATGCTTTAAATATAATTTACTTGCAAACGTCCCTCAGATTTAAATTTCTGTCTGTCTTCTGAGTTTCATTGTCCAGTTGCCTACAAAACATCCTCACTTGGATGTCTAATGAACATTTCAAACTCATCATGACGAAACCAGACTCCTGATCTCTCCCACAAACCAGCTCCACCTGTGGTCTTCCCCATCTCAGCTATGGCAGCTCCATCCTTCTGGTGACTCAGGCCTAAATCCTTGGAGTCATTCTTTATGCCTCTCTGTCTGCTACACCCACATCCAACTCATCAGGAACTTCCGCTGGCTCTACTTGCAATATGTATCCAAACTCAACCACTCTTACACTTCCACAGCCAGCCCTGACCGAGCCGTCATCACTGAGATCCTCTCACTAGATTCTCTCCTCCTCTGTCTAAACTTTTTCATTCTTCATGCAAGCAAGGAGGCTTCAGTCACAGAGCTGAGAGTATGGGAGGAGGAGAAAGGAAAGCTCACCTTTGCAGAAGGATGCTCACTCATAAAGGGCTAAGGGTTGTGGTCCCCGTTGTAATAATTGATGTGTGCAGGAATCCTCAGTGGATGCTAAAACTGGATTGTGAGGGACCAGCTATTCATCTGATCTCAGAGAAACCTGCTCCATGTTATTTATTAATTACTAAAGTCAAAGAGGAACCATCATGGTGGAGAAAGCTAGCAGAAGTCTTCTTAACTGAGTGGTCAACTTTAACATGACCAATAATGAGACACAGTGACTCCTGGGCCCTCCGAGGGACACACTGAGAGGAGTCCGATATCACCTGCATAGTCTTCTTGGCAAAAATGCTTAATCTTAATCTAATCATGAGAAAACAGACAAATCCAGACCGAGAGTATTCTCCAAAGCACTGGCTTCATTTTTTTTTTTTAAATGTCAATGTCATTAAAGAGAAAAGAAGGTGGAGGAACCATTTTAGACTAAGAGATGAAAGAAGCTGTAATAACTAAATACAATGTGGGGTTCTTAATTAAATCACAGACCTGCCTCCTTGATTCAACAACAACAACAACAAATCCTGAAGAAAAAATCCTATAGAAACCAATTTAGGAAGTTTGAACAGGGCTGGTATATTATCTAATAGTAGTCTATCAAGTGTGGAAGTTCTTGGGTGTGATGATTGTGTTGTGGTTATACAGAAGAAGGACTTATTGTCAGAGGACAGGAGGAAGTACAGGTGAAATGTCATTAGAGAGAAAGCACTAACGGGAAAAACAGAGGCAGATACCGCACAGTCTGGTAAATCTGCATGAAGAGTAGTGCATATTTATCTTTTTCAACTTTTCTGTAGGTTTCAATTTTCAAAAAAAAAAAAAAAAAAAAAGCTGGAGGAAGAAAGAGACATGGACCCAGTCCTTGCCCATTTCCTTTGCTAGTATACAAATGGATGCTGGGCATCTCTCTTTGAAATTGTATTTCAGTTGTGTCCTGGTGCCTGGTTGAAACTTTGACTATTAATCTTACTCTGTATATCAATTCCTAAAAGTATTAGCATATGTAATGACAATTTCAACCTTAATATGTATGCATAGGGCATTACAATGCATAACACATTTTCACTTACATGATCTCATGTTATATTTACAACAATCTTGGAAATAGCTAGAGAAGGTAATATTTTTATTCTTCGCATTTTCCAAACAAAAAACTGTGCAACAGCAAGTCTGAGTGACTCAGCCAAGTTCGCACACCTAAAACTAGCGCCCTTGCCCTCTGATTGCAGACTCTCAATTTTTTTTTAAACTGCACATATTAAATACCCAGGAAAGGTTTAACAAAACCATTTACTCTCTTATCACTTCATTTTATACAGAAAGTAAGAAAGAGACTTAAGGGTACTTATTCACCTGGGAATTCCAGATTAGCAATGGCACAGGTGGCTCTGCTCACCCTGTTGAGTCAGCATGCTAGTAAACCCTGAGATGCTGCAAAGTGGCAGGCTGCTCAGGTCTGTAACCCCACCTGCCTGGGCTTGAGAGCTCGATAATGCTAGTGTCTGAGTCCTACCCATGTCATTGCAGATCAGCTGCAGCATAATGAGGAACTTACAAAGATGAATACAAAAGTGAATTCTCCTGAGACTGAGTCAACATCCTCTCAGAGTGCGGAGGTAAATCTTGTCACAACTCCAGCGATCTTCCAGGGAGGCGACAACTCCCGCAGAGGAAGTGCACATGAGTCACAAACCCACAGCCCAGGATATTAAGCTGTTCTGTTTCCTCCAACAGCTGGGGTGAGCAGAGGCCATCTTCATTGCCTCTCTGTCTCTGTCTCTTTTTTTTTCTTAACTAAAAGTTCCTTAAGGAAGACAGACCCCACCCTTTCTTAGCTTGCTGAGAGTCACAGAGTCGTGATGAGGAGGTCCCACAGGTCCCCAGATATGTGGCCCACCTTCTTTCTCCTTTGTGTCTTACTAATGACAGGGGTTGAATCTCTTCTGCCTTCACTGTTGAAGAAAGGAAAGGGGGGTGTCGGGAGAATAGAGGAAATAGCTAAATTGCATAAAATATAAGCATACTCTTCTTCCAGATCCTCCCTTCAGACCAGGACTTTATGGAATGAGGTTGGGAATCTTTGGGTTTCAGAGAAAGCACAAAACATAGCACCAGATGATGACAAATTATTATCTGAAATACAGTTTTCTTTAAAGCCAGCCCATCAGTATTTTCCACAGCCTTGGCACTTGTAACTCCTCAGCACACTGCAGCAGAGGCAGTTGATCTAAAGGTCCTGTCTCAGATGGGAAGAGATACTTGCCAACCAGGGTTTTGTTCCTCATAGACGCATATTGGAGCGCTCCACGTTCGGAACTTCGGGGCCCTCTGTTAACTGCGGAACAGTTTTCAGTGGCCTTAGAAGACTGCAAATCTGAGGCAGCATGTCAACAACTAAGAGTGGTAAACCCTGTGATGTGTCTTTGCTGTGTTACTTTATTCAGTTCTGCGCAAGGAAGTAAGGGAAACAAACAAATAAGGAGGATAAAGGAAACCGGATAAAGGAACAACCAGCTTGTGAGACACAGGCAGAAGTCACACGATGTGTACGGTAAAGCGAAGTGGATCTGTAACCTTTGAGTCACCGCAGCTTTAGACAAAGTAGAGAATGTATGTGCCACGCGTAGAGAGGGAAGAATGAAAAGACGTAATAGTCACAGTGTATCCATATGCGTACAACACCAAATATTTGAGATACACTGACTACACATGAAATACATGAGAACTCAAATGAGGTCTTAAATCTCACCCATGGGTGAGCCCATTCTGTCTTCAAAAATTCTGTGCACAAGAAATGCCGAGTCCATAGCTGGCATCAGGCTAACCACAGGTGAGCGATGACTGATGGCCAGGTGGATCTGTCCCCGAGGCTTTCCAGTACAGCAAGTGTACTTTTGACCCCAGCACCTTCTGTCTGCTGAACTTTCTTGCTCAAACCTCAGCTCTGACCATTATAACCATGCCACCATAGGGAAGAGCAATGTGGCTGAGAGCGAGGAGAACAGGTCACATGAACACTGCAAGCCCCGAGATTCAGGTAGCTGGGTCCCTCCACCTGCTTGTACTCTACCCTAACTGTTTCACTGCCCCTGTCTCTTTGCCCTAGACCCTCTCTCACTGTGCTTTTTACTTGGTAGAATAAACCATGTGATTCATGCATCTTAATTTGTTGTGTGAGCCTTTCTGTTTTGGAACCTCTAGGATTATCTGGTAATAGACTTGGAGGCTATGACTGCATCAAGGTCACTTCCCACATGACAAATTTCCAGCAGGACCATGCAAACAATAACAACGAAAGAATGATAGCTCGAACTTTCTGAATAATTTTATACTATGTACCAAGCAACATTCTAAGCGTGTTGTATATATTATCTCAAATAATCCTATTGACTGCATAGAATAAATATTATTACTTGCATTTTACAGATAAGTCAACTGAGGTTAAGGGAAGTTAAACAACTCGGCTAAGATCACACAACTAGTAAGAAATAGAAAGATGATTTGAATTCGGGTCAGACTGATTCCAAAGTCTTGCCCTTCCTATCTGGGCGGAGGCCAAGCTATTCCCCCTGTATCTTTCTCAGTTAGACGTCCCTTGGGCACCCTATCCAAAATCCACCCCCAAACTTCCTATCCTTCTCCCAGGACTTTTTTCTCCACACTATTATGACCATCTAATGTAACTTTCTGTCTAATTTAATTTCTGTCTCTCCCACAAGAATGTCATTTCAATAAGGGCAGGATGTTTGCCTGATTAATTAGCTTCAGCTTCCCCCAGAGCTAAGCACACAGTATACATTCGATGAATATCAATTGGCTGAATGAGTGAATCACATTATTGAGTTTTTTCTAGATATACATTTGAAAATAAAGTCACAGGCTCAAGATTGCCTTTTGACTGAATATATTAACTCTAGGAAATGTATGATTACATTAACATTAAAGAGAATGGAGAATTTCAGAACAAAATTCCAGGGAGAAAAAACAGGCTAGAAAAAAATTCCTACCATGGCTGGTGTGGCTCAGTGAATTGAGCACAAGCCTGAAAACTGAAAGGGTGCGGGTTGGATTCCCAGTCAGGGCACATGCCTGGGTTGCAGGCCAGGTCCCCAGTTGGGGGCATGCGAGAGGCAACCCATCCGTGTATCTCTCGCATGTGATGTTTCTCTCCCTTTCTTTTTCCCTCCCTTCCCCTCTATGTAAAAATAAATAAACAAAATCTTAAAAAAAATTCCATTGCTAACTCTGTACCTCGATTCCTCCTTGGCCTCACCACAGAACCCAGGTTGGCCCCACAGCTAGGCCACCTTCCTTTTCATCACGTTATAGTTTCAGGGCCTTTGACTTCTCCTATGATTTCCTCTGAGGAGGGGCCCAGGAGTTTCACAGGCACGTGCATTATGTGGAGCATTCTAGAACGGGGCTACGTTTGTTTCCCTGGTGTAGGTGAGGTTCTGGACTCTCACTTTAACTCACTCAGAAGTCACTTCATGTGTTAACCTCTGTCTTCAGCTGAGGATATAGAGCCCCAGTGAGGAAAGTAACTCACCCTTGGTGTACAGTTTAACAGGTGCAAAGCCAGGCTTTGAAGCTGTGTTCGTCAAATGCCCCCTCCCCCCAGCCCACTTTGCTGAAGTATTTTTCCAATGAGGAAGAGACTCCAAATAAACAGAAACATGAGCTTTCTAAAAAGCCTCACCAGAGACTGAAAGAACCCAAAATGAACCCAGCCATCCCCCAACGTCATTTCTTAGAACGGATGGAAAGAATTTCTCTATGATAGGACTTGCTATTTTGTAAAGGATAAAACATCAGCTGAATCAGTTGAAAACAGCAGTAAAATTATTGGTAAATTCACAGTTAAAATGGAAATAAAACTGAGTTCATAAAATTGGAACACATTTTTTTTTTCTACGGGTTTGGTAGGGTTTGGCTCATTTTCTTGAATATATAAATCCTTTTCTCCAAATTAATTTCTTGAAAACTCAGCTGTCTCAGCCTTTCAAGCCAGGAGGTTAAATTGCTCTGACAGATACCAGAGGCCCTCAGGAGCATCCTGGCCAGAGTCATAAATGAAATGTGTTAGATAATTTTAATTTGATATAGTAATCCTCAGGGACAACCAAACTGCCAGAGAATCATCCCTCCATTCACTTCTGCACACTCAGATATCAATCAGATTTCTAGGGAGCGATCCAGCATCTGGATGCTGCCGCTGTTGCAGATGAAGAGCAATGGAATGCAAGAGTGTCCTGGGGCTGCTTGCCAGCAACCCATCCTTCTTCATATCACCCTGAAATGTGCTGAACAAGAAGAAATATCAGAATGGTCATAGGTGCTAGGAAAACAGAATAGGTTTTCAAGCAGGAAAAGTTAAGTTGCATCTTTAATTTTAGAGTTTCATTTATTCAGTTGCTCAAATACTTGTTCATTCATCCACTCCATCCTTCTATAAATCATTTATTGAGCAACTGCTATGTGCCTGGTACTCTGCTAGACTGGAAATCCAGTTCATAGACTTATGTGGTCAAATACTGTAGCCACATATAGCTATTAAGCAGTTGAAATTTGGCTGATCCAAATTAAGATGTGCTGTAATTGTGAAATATATAACAGATTTCAAAAGACTTACTATGAAAAAAAATCTAAAATATCTCTTAATAATTTTTATAACTACATGTTGAAATAATATTTTTAACATATTGAGTTAAATTAAAAATATTTTTATAATTAGTTTCACCTGTTTCTTTTTTAACATACCTAATAAAAATTTAAAATGCATATGTAGTCTGCAAAATACTTCTATTGGACAGCACTGTTATATACTATTTACAAGAGATTTCTTCCTGATACTGTTGTTGTTATGACAGGTTGAGGGTGGCTTTCCGGGAAGGCAAAAACACCGAAAGGCAAAAGGGATGATCCAGTGACATTAGATGATGTTTCTAGGCTTTAGGTTGTTAAATTTTTATGCTGAAAGTTTTATTTTTGTTGCTACATTTCTAGATCCAGCGTTCTGGGATTTTAAAAATGTAGGAAAATTGGGGTGCTCAGCATTTGCCACTTCCTGGTATTTCCTGAGCTGTCACGGGACACCCCAGATTCCTGAGTGCACATGGTGACACTGGGAAAACGGCCGAGAAAGAAGTCAATGAAGAATGGGTTGTTGGATGCGGTGACGTTATGGGAATGAAACTAACTTTCATTTTGTCTCTCCTATTTGAAATAGGACATCTGGGTTGTTTTATGTCTGCATTGACTGCTGGCAGAAAAAAATTAATAATTTGAACTGTAATTGGTTGGGAATAATGTCTAATGAATCAGGGAATATCTGAGATTAACTAGCTTCAGCAAAATGCTCTAAATAAAAGTTAGAAAGCTCAATTCCAAGTGTTTTCTAAATTGAAATTTAATTTAAAGATCATCATATTCTCAGATCGACAAATTAGTGGGTATCCTTTCTTCATTTTTATAAAGCTATACAAATTAAAATTGGTTTCTTCTTTTGGTACATTGTTTAGACCCTCCTTTCCTGCCTACAATCATGCTCAATCACTTCCTTCCTGGAGCAGTGAGAAGAGAATTGATGAAGAAATTAGCCTGGCACGTGGGAATGACAGAAAACCAGAACCTCCACCCCCATCATCCCGTGCCCCCCATCGAAAAAACCCCTCTTAGTGCATGATCTCAGACACTCAAATGCTGCCTGTCTACCCCTGTCTGGCATGGCTCGTTGGGATGAACTTTCTCTGGTCTAATTAGCTCAAGAGAAGATATTAAAATACACGTTGAGAATTTCTAGAAATGAGAGAATTAAGAATATGAGTATCATAGAGCAGGAGGAACTCTCTATGGCTCTCTTGGGAAGAACACAGCAGCACAAGGAAGAAGACGTAAAGTACGGGCCGATTTTTCCCTGGGACTGGAAAACATGCCATCCATGCCAGATATTGTAGCAGAGACAGATGGGATGGCAGCTGCTGTGGAAGGAAAAATGATTTACTACTAGGTGAGCCAGAAAAAGTAAACAAGGAAAGAGGAAAAAGGACACAAGTTCCCCTGTGTTGTCCGGAACATCTTCCTATAGCTGTAAAAGGTCTAACTGTCTTCCATAGTGTTGAAAATGAAGCGTCATTTCTCCACTGAGTGCACACCTAGAATTCTTTTCAGAGGACTCACTTTTTACCTGTTGGTTTTCTAAGGGAAGGCAACAACTCATTGAATATATGATGCCAATACATTGTGAAGAAGATGCCATTGCTAATCTTTTTCTATTCAATCGGTTGCTAATCAGTTGGTTGCTATACGATAAGTCTAAACGGGATGAAACTCATTCTAGTTTATTTTGGAAATGTTCCTAAGTAATATCCTTTCATGGTGCAAATTAGACGAGATTGGGTGCATTCAGGGTGGTATGGCCTTAGACTCATGGTGCAAATTAAATGAACGGGATTGGCATTTTAATAAATTAAAACCAAAGTTGTTTAAAATGTGCCCTAGAAAGCTGAGCTAGGCTCTCTCATTAGGTCCCCCGGGGTTTAAAATGGGAGTTACAGCACAACTGTAAGTGGGTTTGTGTTGTGGCTCCATGGAGTTGTCAGGGAATGGTGGAAACCAGTGAAAGTGATCACCAGTCGACGCTAAGGGTCCAAGATAAGATACCCAGGCACTCACATATAGTATAGTGCCAATGTGTGCAGATTTAATGTATGGAAATCCGGCAATACGCACTTGCCAGCCACTATTGTGTCACTTATATTAGACAGAAATGGTTGTAATTGAGCCTAAAATTGCCAATGTGAGTTGCTGAAATAAGAAAACTATGTGAATGACATTGGAAATTTTGTAGCTATTACAAAAAATAGTGGACAAGTATCTAGTGATGGTTTTGTCACTACATTTGGAGAGGAGATTGAATAATTAATGTAAACAGAATAACATTGACTAAAAAATTACTGTAGGGTTTTCAAGAGTAATTCTGATTAGACATAACATTTACTTTCTACATTATTTTAGAAACAGTGTCAGCCCCACCTAAGCTACCCCCCATTGTATGTGTGCAACTCTGACTGATGTACATACACACACAATTTACAAAGTCACCGCCGAAATGAGTCTTCATGACCGTGTGGAGCCCAGCAACAGCTCAGATGCCACTCTCTCCATTTTTAGAGGAGCAAACACAAACAAGGCTGCCTGGCAATCCCTGTCCATTTCTTATTTTCTTCTTATTTCCTATTTCTTCTTCTCCCTATGGCCCAGATCAGTGCTTTCGTCTGGTATAGAGAAGTAGAAAAGACAAAATATAGAGAATGAGTTTCCAGAGATGAGTATCAAACTGTCATTCCCATCGGGCCCACCTTGGAGCAAATGGGTACATGAAGTTTGAGCACATTTTCTGAAAGCTAGGGAGAAATCACAGGGAAGCTATTTCAACTTGGAGTAAGTCCTATGTGAGGAAATTGCTTGCGGTGCGTCCCTGCTAAGTCATCCCAGAGGAACAAGACTCAGAGCCTGATGGGCCAGCTGTGAGTGGGTCCGCTCCTCGTGGGAGTGGGGGACAGAGGGCTGCATTGCAACCCGACATGGCTGATTGCCACAGAGCCCTGCTCCTTGACCTACTCAACAAGTGCAAATTCTTCGTTAGGCTTCTGAGCTTGGACCATGACTCATGATAAAAATGCTTCCTATTCCATTTCATAGAATTTTCTATAAGGAAATAAGGGAAAATGTAAATTCCAATAGAGGCTAGACAATGCTGTAGTTTGAAAGAAAGAAAGAAAGAAAGAAAGAAAGAAAGAAAGAAAGAAAGAAAAGAAAAGAAAAGAAAGAAAACAATTTGAAGCATCCTTCTAATAAATTTCTACAATGTTTATACAACAGACACCATTATCTTATCTGTATCATATAGTTTGGCTCCCAATTGAGAATTTCCTCCTTCTATAGGTACATAAAGCAAATTATAAAATTATTTGTTTGAGAGACTACTACATTATATCTCTGAAGTTAAAGATATGAGTATGATGGGCAAAATGAGGAAAAAAAGACTGAAAAATTGCAGATGTTCTTTTACCCGTGTATGGTATAATTGCCAAGGACACATTTCCAAAGGAAAATGGTGGCTAAGGCCTTAAAATGGGAAGCAACTTCAGTCTTTGACAACCCCCTCTAAGCAGCATTTTACTTGACACTTTCACTCACTTAGACAGCTTTAGCATTCTGTTGTCACGTTTCATTGAGAACAGTGTGACATCATATGATCCTTATAACAACCACCTCTTAGACTAAAAACATTTACAATTTGCCATATCAAACACCCATTTTTTGCTTTGATAAAAATACGTGTTTTATGTCATTTCCATGGATAATTTCTTATTGTGAATTTCCAACACTGATACTGCTTTATAATAAACTCCTAATTTACTCAGAATCAAGAGAGCAGAAAACTCTAGGAGAAAATTATATATTGGTCAGAAAAGCAACCTGCAGAAAAATCAATATGTACTTTGATCATTAAAACCTTTATAACTTCTAGAGCCCAGTAACAAGAATAAATCTTTATAGAACCTGGTGTATTATAATATCCTGAACTACTTCTTGAATCATCAAGGACAAACTTATTTTCACTATAATTTTATGTTGACTACTCTAGCCTAATTCTTTGCAAATGCATAAATCTATGCCATATTGTCAACCTCAAATAACAAGAACATTCTTTTATCTCTCTTCTTCATAAATATTTTCATTTTTATTTGCCTTGGATAAATAATAGTCCATGATTGTAAAACTCAATGAACTAGAGCATTCTTTTTTTTTTTTTTAAATTGATTTGAGAGAGAGAGAGAAACATTTTTGTTCTACTGACTCATGCATTTATTGGTTGTTCCCTGTATGTGCCCTGACTGGGGATTGAACTTGCAACCATGGTGTATCAGGACAACACTCTAATCAACTGATCTAGCTGGCCATGGCCTTGGACATTCTTTTTAGTTTATCCTCACAAGTTATCTTTTTTCTCAATAATCCTAGGTAGGTGCATAAATAAATACAAAGTGAAGAAAATCTGTTTCAGGAATGTTCTGAAAGCTTCCACAGGAGAAGCCTAAACTATTATCTTCAAACAGTTGTCATGGAAAGGAAGTAAATGTTGAAGCTCCTTGAGAATCAAAAACCAAATTGCGATGAAGAGTCTCATTTTGAATAGTGGCTGCCGTGAAACCTCTGCTCATCGTCCCACTAGCACTTGTCACCGCAGACTGGAAAGTAATCAGACCTAGAGTCATTATAAAATAGGAAGCCCCTCAGATGACTTACTTCAAATAACGATGGCTGGGTTACAAACTCCCCTTCCAATTAGTTTTATTGTTTTGGTTGATGGAATCGCAGAAGTGAAATGAACCTGGGAAAAGTGAGCACTGTACCCAGCAGGAGCCACAATTCCAATGCCTGCAACTACTTTAAAAAACAATGAAGATGCAAGACACTGAATGTTGGCTGTGCGGGTGAATACTGAGGCTGAGAGACATCAGCTGGAAAAGTTTCTATTTCTCATATTCAGTCAAATCAGGCTGACTATATGTCACTTCTTCCTGTGAGTGGAATAAGTCGTCAAGCTAGAATCAATAACTCCTTTGTGACATTTCTGCGCTCACCTTCCATGGGGGTGTTGCTGTCCGGCCGGTTTGCAAAGACCACATCCACGTACTCAAGCTGCAGCCTCTGGAGGGAGCCCTTCAACCCTGGGATCAGAAGCAGGACAAACAGTAAGAAAAAGTCCAAATATGAGCACTATTAGAAAGGGTTGAAGTTTGGTTATGTTTAAGAATTTCCCTTTTTTAAAAAAAAAAATTGGATTAGTTTAAAAAATGCGTTGAATACAGTGATGTGTTAGTTGACCCCTAAAACCTTGTAAAACTATGTCAGAGGCTGATTTTGTCCACAACAAAGAAAAGTGATAGAATTTCCTCAGTGATACTAGTACTCCTACCACACCGGAAAATGCATACTTAGTGATAATCTTGCACAGTGACTCATATGTGGCAGTATCTAGAGCAAAGTTTAGGATAAAAAGCAGCCTAAGAGTTTCTTCTTGAAAAATGCCAAATAATGTCATGTGTTGGATTACATTATTAATGGGCTTATAATGGGGTGGAGATGCACAGCAAAAAATAAAAATAATAATATAACTCAGAAGCATGACTACCAACCCCACAGTGCATTACAGTAGGAATAAGAAGGTTGGCACATGAGGGCATCACTCAACATCTCACTTATTTTAACAAAGTTCCAAGAACCTTAACGACAGTCCAGCTCTACCATTTCCATTATTCTCCATTCCTTGGGGGAGAAACCAAAATACTGGAAGATAGAAAGACCGAAGAAGTAATATCAAGGACAGAGTGAGAGCGTGAAACAGAATCTGGAACCCATAATCTGTGTTTCAGCCCTAACCATTTGGACACATTCCTGTAAGGATTCAGAAAACATCTATTTAATTTCACTAAAATGAACACTTCCCTGAAATAGCACGTATTGTATATTATATTATACAACCGAAAGGATGACAGTGTTCAAGAGTCATTTTATCTCATTTCCAGGAGGCATGGCATTTCCTTATCAGCCTGTTTAATTCCTCAGGAAGACAGGAGGTTTTTCTCTTTTTATTATAGGCATAAAATTAATTGCATGTTAAATGAGGCTCTTATAAATTTAAATTTGGCTCATTTAAATTTGAGTTTTCAAACTGGTTTATTGGCCAGTCACAATTACCTTTCTGACAGGAAAATGGAGTGCTTGAATGCAGTTCTGGAAATATCTTTCACTCTTTGAGAAAGGACTGTCCCTGGTGGCAACTTGTTAAAAGAAGCTCTGATGGAGAGATTAGGGCAGACAGGTGTTACGGGGTCTAACACCTGCTCTGGAAAAGCTGTGGTGACTTTCAGGCTCAGGGTATTACCAGCTACCTCAAGAGGCAGATTGCAATTACATTTACCTTAAAAAGCACTATGATATGAGCCACTTTTTGGAAGCAATCATATACATGGAGAGGTAAGGGGACGACAAGATAACAAAGCAAACAACTAAATAGGGTGTTACAAGATTGGAAAGGTTGGAAATCTATCATAGCATGCTGTGTGATCTCACTTGGCTCATTTTACCTTTTTTTGGTGACTCAGTTCTCTGATCTGCTGTGAGGATAACAGTATTCACTACCTTCAGAATTGCTGCTCCAGAGAGCAAATCAAATCAGTTGTCAAGTACTTTGTATATGCTATAGAATTAGTAATAGTCTATAGAATTGTGGTGACTGTAACGGTGGTGGTCACATCTGGAAAGGTTCAGAATGAGAGGGGCCAAAGACTAAATGCCAGAGATTTTCACTAGACCCGCTGGTTTTGGAGGGAGGCATTTAGTGACATTCGGCCCATGCCTGGCACTGGACATGATGTGCTCCTTTCTGATGACAGCCCTCTCCTTCTGTGTCTCGTCTAAGCAGCTCAGCGTGGGCTGAGAATAAGCAGGAGAAGAAGCTGTGACTGACTTGGCCCTGTTGTGAGGCTGTGTGATCAGTCATGACTTAAGTCGCTTACTCTTCTGGGTAGTAAGCATGTTCTGAATCCCAATTTGATTCTGAAACTGTGCTGGGCTCTGGGAGTAAAAGGATGTATGGGCATTGTATTCATCCCCAAGGAGCTAACAGTGCATATCAAGAGTATCTATTGACATAGATTCATTATTCAAGTTAATAATGTGTACCCTGAATAATGGTGTGAACTGGATATAGAGTCATTGTATTTGGTCATTCCTTACCTATCAATTCTTTCTCCGGGAAGCACAGATTCAAGTGTATTCATGTAAGAAATGATGTATTGCATCATGTTAGTGATCCCCCTCATCCCTACTCTTACTCCGAAGCAGAGTGAAAGGAGATTATGCCCCTATGAGACACTATCCACTCACATTGAAAATCTCAAGTCTTGCAACCTGTGATATAAATTGTGGATTTTACTCTTTATGAGATGGAAAAACGCTGGCTGGGAACCAGAAGGTAAAGAAATGGGAATGAAGAAGAGAAGTAATATTTCCCTGAAATATGTAATATGATTGATTTCCATTTTCAAGCAACCATTCATCAGGCTAAGAATGATCTGTAGGGAACAAGAGATAAAGCAGGGAGGGAGATCGCTAAGGACATTACTGCCCAGATCAAACTTGGACAAAGTTGGTGAAAAGTGTTTAATTTGGAGACAAGTTGTATAAGCACAAATAAGAGGACTTGCTGGTCTGCTGGACATAGAGTTTGGAGATAGAGGACTCGAGCATGACTCAGATTTTTGGCATGAGGAGTGAAGTGACTGTTAGTAAAATGAGGAAGTCAACAGAAAAGCAGATTGGGAGTGGTGGGCGTGGGAGCCATGGTAGTGGGAGCTGTGGTAAGTGTGAACAGTGTATCACTATGTGGAGCTCTTGGCAGCTGCATGGACCAATCAAGCATTCAGGTAGACCTCTATGTGTACGTAGGTGAGGAACAGGGTTTGGGATCCAGAGCACTAATTCAGGGTGTGCTGAATGACCTTGCCTATGTCTCTTAGCCTCTCTGGGTCTTAGGTTCCTCATCTGCCCAAAGACAATATGGAGCTAGATGATCCTTCTTCTTTGATTTTCATGTGATTGTAAACCACATCAGGTAGCCCTTTCTCTTCCTATCTGGATACTTTGATCTTGTAAAAATAGCTAAATCATAGCAACAGAAAGACATGCTCAACAAACATCTCCTTGAGGACTTCCAGCCAAGATAGAGGTATAGGTAGACACACTATGCCTCCTCACACAACCAAAAGAAGGACAACAACAAATTTAAAAACAACAAACAAGCAGAACTGACAGAAAATCAAACTGTATGGAAGTCTGACAACCAAGGAGTTAAAGAAGAAACATTCATCCAGACCCATAAGGGTTATGGAGACAGGCAGCTGGGCAGAGAGGACTTATGGGAAGGCAGCGGCTGGTGGACAGGGCAGCCCTATATTTGCATGCAGATAAACTGAGAGGAATGACTGGGGAGTGACAGACCGCACAACCCAGGGCTCCAGTGTGGGGAAATAAAACCTCAAAACTTCTGACTGAAAACACCTGTGGGGGTTGAGGCAGTGGGAGAAACTCCCAGACTCATAGGAGAGTTCATTGGAGAGACTCACAGAACATACACAAACCCACCCACCCGGGAATCAGCACCAGAAGGGCCCAATTTGATTGTGGGTAGTAGGGGAAGTTACTGAAAACTGGCAGAGAGCAGAGCAAGTAGCATTATTCTCTCTTGGACTCTTCCCCCACATACAGTGTCACAATGCAGTGATGTGGGCTTCCCCACCCTGGTGAAAACCTAAGGCTCCACCCTTATATGTAACAGGAGCACTGAGGCAAAAAATTATGGCCCAAATGAAAATAATAGATCAAAGCTCCAGAAAAATACAACTAAGTGACAAAGAGATAGCCAACCTATCAGATGCACAGTTCAAAACACTGGTAATCAGGAAGCTCACAGAATTGGTTAAATATTGTTCATCAATTAGAGGTAAAAATGAAGGCTATGAAAAGTGAAATAAAGGAAAATGTACAGGGAACCATTAGTGATGGGAAAGAATTTGGGACTCAAATCAATGGTTTAGAGCAGAAGAAAGAAATATTCAACCAGAACAGAATGAAGAAACAAGAACTCTAAAAAAATGAGAGACTCAGGAACCTCTGGGACAACTTTAAACATTCCAACATCTGAATCATAGGGGTGCCAGAAGGGGAAGAGGGAGAGTAAGAAATTGAAAACTTATTTGAAAACACAATGAAGGAGAACTTTCCCAATCTGGCAAAGGAAATAGACTTCCAGGAAGTCCAGGAAGCTCAGAAAGTCCCAAAGAAGGTGGACCCAAGGAAGAACACACCAAGGCATGATTATATTACCCAAGATTAAAGATAAAGAAAATCTTAAAAGCAACAAGAGGAAAGGAGACAGTTACCTACAAAGGAGTTCCCATTAGACTGTCAGCTGATTTCTCAAAAGAGACCTTACAGGCAAGAAGGGGCTGGAAAGAAATATTCCAAGTCATGAAAGGCAAGGACCTACATCCAAGATTACTCTCTCCAGCAAAGCTATCATTTAGAATACAAGGGCAGATAAAGTGCTTCTCAGATAAGGTCAAGTTAAAAGGAGTTCATCATCACCCAGCCCTTATTATATGAAATGTTAAAGGGACTTATCTAAGAAAAAGAAGATAAAAACCACGAACAGTAAAATAACAGCAAACTCGCAGCTATTAACAACTGAACTTAAAAAAAAAAAAAAAAAAACTAAGCAAATATCCAGAACAGGAACAGAACCACAGAAATGGAGATGACATGGAGGGTTATCAGTGGGGGAATGGGACAGGGAGAGAGGGGGAAAAGGTACAGAGAATAAGTAACATAAATGGTAGGTAGAAAATAGACAGGGGAAGGTTAAGAATAATATAGGAAAGGTAGAAGCCAAAGAACTTATGGATTTGATCTAAAGATGGGGAATGCAGATGGGAGGGGGTGTGCAAGGTGGAGGGGAATAAAGGGGGGAAATGGGACAACTGTAATAGCATAATCAATTAAATATATTTTTAAAATGTCTCTTTGAGAGCCATTTAGGATTTACTTCCCATAAACAAATTGTCAAGTTGTATTTCCACTTAGCAAATATTTGTTGAGCACTGGCTTGGGGCCAGGTATTGTTCTTCGTTTAAGTAGACATACAAAAATGCATTAACCTTGGCTCCAGAGGGGCATCCTGACAGCTAATGATAACCTAAGGAGGAAAGTGCTCCAGTGTAGTGAGTGCACTTGCTGAAGGCATTTTTGACATTAGCCTATCCCTGGACACCAACCCAGTATCTATGGGAGCAAATACATGAGAAGCAGGGGAAATGCTCCCTGCCCTTGAGGAATGTCTAGAAATTAACTGGCAATTCCTCAAAAGTCCACAGGATAATAAATTATGTTATACAAAGGAAATGGCTTTCAAGTGACAATAGTAAAGAGGAATCTAAGCTCATTTTTCTTTTAGGTTTTGAAGTGTAACGGAAACTGTATTGTTTATAAGGTGATCCTTAAATCGATTTAAGCCTGTTTTACAGGCAACTATCCAGAGACATATGCTCAGTCCAGATTGGCAGAGAAGCAGATCAGGTGCTTAGTGCTGCACGTTTAACTGTGCAGAGGCAAGGAAATCGATAGTCTGGAGATTCTGCAAGAGTTCTGTTGAAAACAGGCTGCATTGCCATCTTTCATACCTACCACACATTTGATTTCCTATCTAGCTGGAAAGAAAGTTGCCATAAGTAATGTATACAGTTTCCCTACACAATTTTCCAGGTTCTTCTTGGCAGACCTCCCAGTCATGATTTAAGGCACACTTGCTTTTTTTCTTTTAAATAAAGACTGCACGGTATTAGAATAATATATGTACCTGCATCTCCTATCACAAAACGTGATTATCCTGGTGGATAATTTCAGTTACTATGTACATGATACACTGAGGTAGAAAGAAAGAAGGAGCTCCTACCCTTCACAACAGCATGGATGGAACTGGAGAGCATTATGCTAAGTGAAATAAGCCAGGAGGTGAGAGACAAATACCATATGATCTCACCTTTAATAGGAATCTAATCAACAGAACAAATAAACAAGCATAATATATCCAAAGACACTGAAATTGAGAACAAGAGAGGAGAGGGATAGGAATTTCAAGGGAAAAGGGGAAGGGTTTAGAGCAACAAATACGAAAGACACATTAACAAAAGCTAGGGGGGTGGAAATGGGAGGGAGCTGGGGAGGGCTGGGGCAGTGGGCTGGGATGGGAGTAGAAGACAGAAAACTGTGTAAGAACAACAATTAAAAACAAATAAAGGAAAAAAAAACATGATACACTGGGAAGGAATTCTGTGGTGAATCCATTTGTTATGAAATTAATTTTTTGTACTAAAAACCATAAATTATCTTTTCTTGAAAAAATAGTTTAGATAGGAGAGTTTAACATTTGCCATTCATTAAAATAGTTTAAGCAGAGCTTTCTCAGATTATTTTCTTTTTCTATTCAATGACGGTGGGTTTGTGTTTTGAATCACGTAAGAAAACTGTTGTTTACCTGAAAGGCAAAGATAGACTTAGACACAGGCCCTATAAAAGCATGCAATTTATTCTTACACTTTGGCTTTACCAAGCCATTTTTATCCTTTCATGTTAGATACTGAAGAAATTTTATCTACTGAATTTTAACACTGGCATAAATTTGGGCTTAATGAATGTTTGTGGAATGGTAAACAAATAGATAGACTTTTGGAGTCTGCAAGGTCTTAGGGATTCTAAATGGAAATAATTAAGCTGCTGGGGAGATTTCTACCTCTCCCACCCCACCCGCCTCCACCCTGTGAATCTAAGGAGAATGTTATTCCTAACTGGCTGTAAGTGAAGGACTTGGGCTCTTTGAAAAGGTCTTTCATATGATTTTTTTCAAAACTACACTATGTACATGTCAAGCTCATTTTACACTTTATAAGCTAACTCTGGTGGCCAAGGTCACCGAGCACACAAGTGGCCTGAACTCTACATGAATCGGGCTTCTGTCTTATCCTTTAAAAGCAGTTCTCAAATGTAACGTGTGTACAAATCTCCAATGTCAAGTCAGGTCACTTTCATCACAGGACAGGTACTAATGAAACCCAAATTTTCTAAATCATTCAAACCTTATTTTGGGTCTTAGAAATCCAATGTCCTCCCCCTTTTTTTCCTGCAAAATTCACTCAATTCCCTAATTTTAGCCAGCCTAGAAATATCCTTTTTGCTGACTCTTCTTGTACACATGAACAATTTTTGTCTTTGGATGAAACTATGAACTATAAAATAATAGCAATAATAATATCACGATAATAATTGATCCAATCTTTTTCAATCTCAAAAGTTTGAAATTTTGTGTCAAAGTTTGAATCTGGGTCAATTTGAATTTCAGATGAACTGGTTTATCCATCCTGAGAGATTAGTTCCTAAGAGAATTCCTGACTTATTTAATAGGAGAGAGAATTTTCCCTGGCTGGTGTGGCTCAGGGGATTGAGTGCTGGCCAGAGAACTAAAAGGTTGCGTTCGATTCCCAGTCAGGGTACATGCTTGGGTTGCATGCCAGGTCCTCAGCTGGGGGTGCTCGAGAGACAACCACACATTAATGTTTCTCTCCTTCTCTTTCTCCCTCTCTTCCTATCGCTCTAAAAATAAATAAATAAAATCTAAATTAAAAAAATAAAAAGAGAGCAAAGTCAGGATATTTCTATTAAGTTGTTGTATGAGGCTTCAAGAAAACTGACTTTAAAAAAAGATAATTCTAAAATTATGAACAGGTGCTGGTAAATATTAAAGCAATGGAGATTCGGTAAAAAGCCCAGTAGTACGCTCTTCTTTTTCTCTTCAGTTTTGTTTCTTTGTTGATTGCCAGTATAAACCATTTTCTGGATCTCTTTTTTAATCAATTAGAGTAAAAAGAAAAAGAAAACAAGGACTCTGTAGGCAGCACACTGCTGCTTTGTTCAGTTTGTTGCTAAAGCCTACTTGGGCTTATTTCTTACTGACAAACTTTGTCAGCTGACACAAGTCAGGAGGGCAGATGCTAGAGCAGGAATCATAACCATGTGGAGAGACAGGTTGGGTCTGACTTTACAATGTCAAATTGGACAGCAAGGCCTGAGAAGGGATTTTGCTTGGGTGAGGAATTTGGAAGCTTTCTCTAGTGCTAGAATGTGGTCATTCATTGCAGCAGTCTGAGAATGTCCCCTGCTTAGTAAAGGGTGTCCTCATCCATGGAATGGTGATGAGCAGTTGCACTAAGAAGGGTGATGATGATGATGATGATGATGACGATGATGAAATTTTTTAAGTGTTTATTATATGGCAGACACTGTGCTCAATGCAAATGACCTAATTTCAATTATGTATAGTAACATCATAAGGTAGGAATATTTATAGCCCATTTTATGGTCAAGGAAATGCAGACTTAGTGAGGTTAAGTAACCTGCACCAAGTCCCCCAGCTCATAAATGCCAGAGCTGGAACTCAAACCAATGTTTGTCTGATTTCAGAGCTCAAAATGCCTACAAATATTATTAAAAATTAATTAATGAGAATTTCCAAACTCAAACAAAAACTGCAGAAACAACAATCAAATATAATTGTGTGTGTGTGTGTGTGTGTGTGTGTGTGTGTGTGTGTGTATGTGTATTCCAAGATTTGGCTTCAAAAGTTTCCATTTTAAATTAAATGACTGAATACTGGAACTATTACTTTTCCAGTAGAAGTCTAAGATATTTCCAAAAAGATAACTTTATAGGTTAATAAAGATTCCCAACTTCCAAACTGGGATGAATGTCTTCAAATTCAACATTATCTTTGACAGGAGAGAAAAGTTCACAGTGAAAGGACAGCCTGGGAGAAAATATTGGCAATGCATGTAACCAACAAAGAGTGAACATCATTAATATACAAAGAACTCCTACAAATTAATAACACTAAGACAAACAGCTCCAGAGGAAAATAGCCTAAGAATATGAAGAGTTAATTCCCAGATAAAGTAAAACAAAATTATGAAAAGAAACTCAAACAAACAAATAAGGAAATGTATAAATAAGCAAATAAATAAAACTAGCTCATCCATCAGATTTATACATATACTGTGTTCATGGATTAGAAGAATTAACATCAATAAAATGTCCATACTACCCAAAGCAATCTATAGATACAATGCAACTCCTATGAAAATACCAATGGCACATTTCACAGATCTAGAACAGATATTCCAAAAATGTATATGGAACCAAAAAACCAAAAAACAAACAAAAAAACAAACAAACAAATAAACCCAGAACAGCCTCGGCAATTCTGAAAAAGAAAAACAAAGTTGGAAGGATCACAATACCTGACGTTAAACATACTACAAGGCCACTGTAATCAAGACAGTCTGTTACTGGCATAAGAACAGACACATAGATCACCCAGAAATAAACCCATGTCTCTATGGTCGACTAATATTTGACAAAGGAAGCAGAAGCATACAATGGGAGTAAAACAGTCTCTTCAATAAGTGGTGTTGGGAGAACTGGAATGGCACATGCAAAAAATGACACTAGACCACCAAATTATACCATACACCAGAATAAACTCCAAATGGATAGAAGGCTTAAATATAAGTTATAATACCATAAAAGTTGTAGTGGAAAACATAGGCAGTAAAATTTCAGATACTCCACATAGCAATATTTTTGCCAATATATCTCCTAAGACAAGGGAAATAAAGGAAAAAATAAACAAATGGGACTACATCAAATTAAAAAGTTTCTGCATGGCTAAAGAAACCATTATCAAAATGAAAAAGGAACCAACTGTATAGGAAAACATATTTGCCAATGATACATTGGACAAGGGTTTAAGCTCCAAAATATATAAAGAACTTATATGACTCAATAGCAGGAAGACAAACAACCCAATTAAAAAATGGGCAAAAGACCTGAATA
Source organism: Anoura caudifer (assembly GCA_004027475.1). Classification (NCBI taxonomy): domain Eukaryota; kingdom Metazoa; phylum Chordata; class Mammalia; order Chiroptera; family Phyllostomidae; genus Anoura; species Anoura caudifer. The sequence continues at coordinate 145,824 of PVKU01003634.1, forward strand.
GACATTTCTCCAAGGAGGACATACAGAGGGCCCATAGACATATGAAAAATGCTCAATATCACTGGTCATAAGATAGATGCAAATTAAAACCACAATGAGACATCACCTCACACCTGCCAGAATGGCCATCATTAATAAATCAACCAACAACAAGTGCTGGTGAGGATGTGGAGAAAAGGGAACCCTAGTACACTGTTGGTGGGAATGCAGATTGGTGCAGCCACTGTGGAAAACAGTATGGAACTTCCTAAAAAAACTAAAAATGGAACTTCCTTTGACCCAGCAATTCCACTGCTTAGGAATAAACCCTAATAATCCTGAAACACCAATTCAAAAGAACTTATGCACCTCAATGTTCATAGTAGCACAATTTACAATAGCCAACTATTGGAAACAGCCCAAGTGTCCACCAGTAGATGAATGGATTAAAAAATTGTGGCACATTTACATAATGGAATACTATGCAACAGAAAGAAGTCCTACCTTTTGTGACAGCATGGATGGAACTGGAGACTATTATGCTAAATAAAATAAGCTAGTCGGTGAAAGAGAAATACCATTTGACCTTACTTTTAAGTGGAATCTAGTGAACAAAATAAACTAAAGAGAAAAATAGAACCACAGACATGGAAACTTGGAAGAGACTGACAGCTGTAGGAGGGGAGGTAGGAGGCGGGGAATGGTGAAAGGAGAGGGGGGAGTAAACAAAGAACTTGTATGAATGACCCATGGACATGGACAATGAGAGGGGATTGACTGCAGGCTAGAGGAATGGGCCTGGTAGGGTGGGGCAAAAGGGAAAAAACTGGGACAACTGTAATAGAATGAACAATTAAAAAAAGAAAAAGAAAATAAGTTCGTGTTAAAATACGCAAATTATTATTCTCTGACTTACCAATGCCACTTCCAGTTCCTATCTCATTTACATAAGAATGGTCATTTGCACAATTCTTTAGAGTACTAAAATGTAAATAACTCATAAATCATATGTGTATGTGTATACATGTGTGTCTAAATTTGTTTTAGTTGAGAAAAAAGTAAAGTTTAGGTTAATACACATAGCTTACTTCCATTGGTTTAACACATATGTTTTTGTGTTTCTAGGTAGGCTGTGTGGATGGTAAGTCAGTGGAAGTGTGGGGAAAAGCCGGGAAGGACATGCACCAGGCTGTCAAACCGCGAGAGAAGAGGAGGTGAGCAAAAGCAGGACTTTGCCTCTTCATCTACTTTTATTTTTGAAGTGGTGGGATTAGAGTATACTTTATAGTTTTGGTGACATGAGTATTTCATAAATAAAATGAGTTTTAAAAGGGATAAAAATCATCTGTCTGAATGATTAAGTATGAATCTAAAGTTATAAAATCTTGGACTTTCATGAAATAGTTCATGAACTAATATAAAGATATTGGAAATATATGGCAGCCCCTTTTAACATTGTTTTTTTTTTTTTTTAATTGCAAAAGGTGTAAATGTAAAAATTTGTAATATATAGACCAGAAAGAAAGAAATAAAAATTCCTGACAATTCTCATAATCCTCACAGTAAAGTACTCTACTATGTAACACTTCCTGCAGACTGTTTTAGTTCCTGTTTATTTCTAAGCTGTACAAAGTTTTGAGTGCCATCCCCAAGGCAAACGCACTGTGAATCAATCACCCACGGGCAATTTTGTACAATTTTTTTCCACGCATATACACTCTTTTTTAAAAGTATAGCAATCTTAACATATGTCCATATAAAACATGTATACAAATGTTTACAGCAGCATTATTCATGTAATAGTCAAAAAGTGAAACAACCCAAATGCCCATTAATTGATGGGCATTTGAATGTACAAACAAAATCTGGTATAGTCATACAATGAAATTTTATTTGTCAATAAAAGGGGAAGAAGAACTGACACACACTACAATGTGGATGAGCACCATGTTAAGTGAAAGAAGCCCATCACAAAATACCACATATTGTATGATCTTGCTTATTTATATGAAATGTCCAGAACAGGCAAATCTATAGATTTGAGACAAAAACAGATATGTGGTTGCTTGGGGCTGAGAGAGAGAGTAAGGAGGGAATCAGAAGGGACTACTAGTGGGTACAAGACTTCTTTTGGGGGAAATGAAAATGTTTTAAAATTAAATTATGGTGATGATTGCACAACTCTAATTATACTCAGAAACAGTGAATTGTACACTTTAAATGGGTAAATTTTTATGGTTTATAAATTGTAGATAAATAAAACTCTTTTTAAAAGTCTTATGAAAGTTTTATTAATGTTAGCATAAGTGTAAATGATAAGAATTCTAGAAAATTTGGCCTTTTTCTGAATTTCCCTTCTTCCCTCTGTTACTACACTCTCAACACCCAACCCCAGGAAGAAACCTGGTTTCCTGTGGCTCTTTTTATAGTGAGCTCCCTCCCTCCTTTCCAATGTGCTTTGAACCTATTTGGTTGACAACCTTTCTTGAACCAGCAGCCCACAGATGAAAGTAAAATGAAGCAGCAGTGCCTACCTTCAATTATATGTTTTCTTGACAACCCTCTTTCCGTTTCAGCTCTAACAAGAAAAAGAAGCAAATGACTTTGAGTGGGGTGTGCTTTCTTTTATCGCTGTTTCAAAAGTACAGAAGAATAATCATTCTAGATTCTAGACTGAACTGTTAATTTTATACCCTGTTCTTGGAAAATTCTGCACCACTGCAGGCTGAGGAGAGAAGGCAGGTGGGCAGCATACTGAGCCTCTTTTCTTCAGAGACCCCAGGCAATGAATCAACCACGTCTGTCACCACACCATGGTAATAATTGCTCAGCCACCCACACCCTGTCCATGTATAATTTGACACACAGCTCAACCTTCCCACCTTGTTCTTACCAATCCTAAGCAAATACAATATAATACAATACCATACAGTACAATACTTGATATAAGTTTGTGAGCTTATTGTAATTACTGCCATGCTGCTGGTGCCATTAGCTTTTCTGAGAAAGGAAGCAAATTTGAAAGTGCCATTGGACTTTCAAAGGAAATGAACAACTATTGTCTTTTAAAATGTGATAAAACAAAGTCTTTAATTAGTATCCTAAGATGACAAACTTTTAACCAGGACTTTTGCCTTTTCAGACCATTCTCAAGCTCTGGCCAATTAGAAAGAAATGTGGTCCCTTGTGTTTAAAGTATTGATGAAATGTTTCTTCAACATCAATACTTTTGGCAACCTCTTTTATAAGCATAGGCACCAATTGTCTTCGGTGATTTTACATCTTTTATATTATATAATAATGTATGTAGTACTCTACTACACATTGGTTCTTGCAGATTGTCTTACTCCCTGATTATTTCTAAACGATAGGCCAGGTTTTGAGCTCCACTGCAGAAGCACCAAGCCATGGCACCACGAATCAGCGCACAGACAGCGGAAGTCCGACACATTTCTCATAGGCGCCATGTTGCTTTATTTTTATATAGACATAGTAGTAAAAATTGAAGTTTTCCTTTTTTGTTTTTTGTATTCATCATAAGCAAGCTCAAAAACAGTCATAAAATATGAGTGTGTGTTTGTGTATATGTGTACACAGATACATTTTAATGAGAAGATTTATAAAAAACTGGCCTCTGCCTCCAATTTTGTTTTTAACTATTCCCTATAAATTACAGGAAGGTAAATAAGGGTTTATTTGTGCTTGGTTTTTGTTGAGAAATCTTTGAGACTTCCATGAAAAAGTGTATGGAATAGCTTGTTGCATTTGTACATATTTGTCTTAAAGGCCAGACTTCTAAGTCCTGCTGGATAATGTAAGTACCAGTTCAAACCCAGTAGGTTCATCAGAGGGCAATTCATGCTCTGACATCTGTTCTGCATCCCACACCGGAGAGAGGACGTCTCTTTCATGTGGCCTGGCAACGAGGGATACAGGAAGCTTTGCATTATTCTCTGATGAGATGCCCCTTTTGGTCAGCACTTCCAGAGCCCTCTGCAGAAATGATCAGAGACTTACCTGTGGGTCCAGACAAGATATTTTTATCTTTGCATTCCATAGAAGTCTCTGAGTTTTGGTGATTTGAGTAGCTTTTCTTCTGTGAGGCTAAGTGCTTATTTCCTTTTCCCAAAATTTGAACTCTATTTTAGAAATGGTTTTAAGTATGAGGTTGGTATTTGAAGACTCTCCATGAATCACTTAATAACAAGCGACCACATGCTTTGTACTAAATTTCTTTGGGATCATCTACCTAAAATTGAATCCAAGCTCATTGCTATTTCCTTCGAGTGAGAAACAATCATCTTTCTCTCTAAACCAATTAATTTTGGTATATTAGACATAAAATGGTTGCCTATAGAGATAAAAGCACAAACTACTAGCTGTTTCCCATTGTCAAGTAGGAAAAAGAAAAGGTATTTAACTTACTTTCCACCCCAGTAGAGTTTGGTTGTAATGACCAGACTGGACCTCCTAGATATCAAACAGAAAAACACACACAGAGAAATATTAAGTAAATTGCTGGTTATTGTACTGAATCATATTATTATTATAACACAAAAAGAATTTATTGTACCTCACATTCTTAAACAATTGGTGGAAAGATAAATTTGTTAATTCATATCACCGCAAGATAAGAACAGAGAGAAGCTCGTGAGCGAGGACTTGAAGTCAGATCCCACAGGTGGAGGCTGAATGGAAGTGATCTTTACCCAGAGGGGCTGGATGGAGGAGGCTGAGGGCTGTGACTACCGAGGTGGGTGGTGGCAGAGCGAAGGTAAGCAGTAGACATGGAGGGTCAACAAAAGCACATGAGAAGGGGAGATGAAAGGACTTAAAGTACGCATTGCTTTAGGATCTCAAACAGCCACCAACTAACACTTAACTTAGTGTCTGACATAATCTTGATGAAGCGTGAACTTTCCTGGGGGTAAGGCCACCCTCCATGGACCTAGTGGCTCTGAGTCACTACCCTATCCAACCATCCCATTCACAGGCAGGAATTGACTACATGGAGATATGAACGATGAAATAAATTATAATGGGCAATAAGTAGGAATAAAATTTCTATGAATGTCTTATTGAATGGAAATGTTATTTCAGGAAAACAGTCCAAAAATCCTTAAGGTAATAAAATGTGGAAATCCTGTCAGCAAACACAGGACTTTTTCAAAACCACACCAAAGGGAGGAAATTCCATTTTGATCATAGAATAAGAAATATGTCAGGAGAACTATGGTCATATAATTCACAATTGGGACGATCTTGGTGTAGTTCAGTTTCTCCGGGTATGTAATTCAGTTGAACTCATCTAGAAGAAAAATCATTTGTGACTCAAAGGTTAAGACCAAACTTTGGGAGTATTTGCAATACAACATTTATAACATTTCATCTGTAACGGTGACACATCAGGACCCTCAGGTACAAAAGCCTCACATGGTTGATGGTAACCAATGGGGAACAGCAGTGACAATTCTGACAACTTGGCTGCTACAAGAAGAATTTGTAGAAAATGTCAGCAACCCATCCCAGTGAAGTTAATTCCCTGAAAAATAGTTTGAATCACTGTAATGGAAGGTCTACAGTTACAAGCATCTGGAGGCTACACACTCAGATGAGCTGATGCACTTCCCAGGTCAATCCTTGAACCCTGTGAAACCTAGCAGAGTAGTGATCTGCCAGGGGGAGTCAGGTCTCCTTTGGCAAACACTTCCAGAGCATCAACAAAAGGCTGGATGGAATATTATAAAAATAATGAGCACAGCCCTCTTGATTGTTCAGAGCATCCGGGCCCGCCAAAGCTGCACATTCTCCTCCAGCACAGCTGCCATAGACTTATTCTTCCCAAGCTGGGCTTTCTGTAAAATGCTGGGCCTGTGCGGCTGCGCACACGAACATTAACGTTCAAACAGCAGGAGTAGACAGCAACCTGGCAGATGATCCCTCACTTCACAGGGGCATTTAGAAGGGGTGAAGGATGATCACAGGAATGTTTTACTTTGATGCAGAACAGCCTTCAAAATACTTTTGCACACCTTATGTCACTTTGCCAGCATGACACTTTTTGAACAGCTATGACATCTATTTTACAGGTGGAGAAACTCAGACTCAAAGAAGGGAAGTAACTTGTCCTGGGCAGCACAGCCAGCCAAGTGATGGCACTGGGACTAGAAGCCAAGCATGTCCAAGGAGAAAGTACCTTTAAGGGCTCCATGCTAGGATAGTATAGTTTATCTTTTCACCAGCCTTCTGCGGGCTGCAGTGAGCAGTCATCAATATTCTGTGGCCTGGTGATACCTTGATTTTTTATTTGCAAGACCGAAAGGCAGTGTGTGGAAGAGGCACATAATCTACTTTCTTGTAGGCATCAATAGGCTCTGCAGACTATGGAGAAGGAGGGGTAAATGTTCTCTAGGCATCCAGGGGGAAGGAGCCACAGCACTGACATGCTCCCTCCTGTTCCAGGTGTACTCAGTCACCTACCCCTCGCTGCAGAGTTCACTGGACTGCTAGCGGGCTCATCTCCAGGGTCTCTGTGATAGGGTGAATTGTGTCCCTCAGACAGTTATGTTACTAAAGTCCTAACCCCCACTACCTTGGAATGCCAGCTGGTTTGAAAATAGGGTCATGGCACACATAATTAATTAAATTAAGATGAGGTTATACTGGAGAATGCTGAGCCTTTAATCCAATGTGACCAGTGTCGTGATAAGACACACAGACATACACCAGGAGAGAAAGCCCTGTGAGGACAGAGGCAGATGCTGAAGAGCTGCAGGTGCTCCAAGGAACACTGATGATCGCCAGCACCCACCGGAGCTGGGAAGAGGTAAATAAGGATTCCACCTAGAGTTTCAGAGGGAACATGGCTCAGCCCAAACCTTGATTTTGGACTTCTGGCCTCCAGAACTGTGAGAGAATAAATTTCCGTTGGTTTAAGCCATCCAGTTTACGGCACTTTGTCCCAGCAGCCCTAGGAAATTGACACAGTCCCTATTTGGACAGCGGACCAACATACTGAGTGGGAACGTAACTCAGATAAGGTGGGAACCGGCTGGGAGCATGAATATTTTTCCACATTTAATGTTGAATACTGTTCTTTCTTATACCCTTACTGTCCCTGGAGTTGGGGAGAAAGAGAAGCCAGAGGGAGAAATTTGGTCACCAAAATTTGTTGACAACTCCATAAATTTCTGTTCTTCTATTTCCATAAGGCCCTGTATTCCTACCAAGTGTTTTTCTAAGAGTGAAGACATAGTAGCCCTAAGAATACGTGGAGCTCCGTTCGATCCTTCTAGCTTTCCCTCCATAGGGAGTTGAAATACTTTGTGGAATGGCATAATAAAATCAGTCTGACCTATACTCTTCAAGAATGTCCCTTTTTCCTGGGCTAAATTTTATACCAGCTTTGTATACATGCATGTTGCAGGGTTCACGTTGAACAGCTGTCTCACTAACACTGTTGAATTGTTATTTATTTGGCCCTCCATAGAGATTATACCAGAGCAGAAGAGGATCCGAAACTTGTCCACTGATCTTTGTTGGGCTCCGTCTGACTGTACTCATGCTGGGGAGGAAGTGGGAGCTGACACACATAGTGAAATGGGGGGTGCTGTCCAGCCCCCCAGCTGTTATGGTTTCCACTGTTACCACTGGCTTCGGCTACAGAAGCTGAGGGGATGGGACATGACCCCTTAAGGACGGAAGCTGAAGCACTTCCATGAATGCCCAGGTGACAGGGCTCCCTGGACACAGGAGAGACATTGGCAGATAAAACTTTGGGGTATTTATCCCAAGGGCTTCTTATTTCATCATTTCTTTGCATTCAGAGTTGTGAATAAAAGGAGCAATGAAAATAAATACGTATGTATAAATAATCAGCTCCTGTCGGCTGGCTTCCTTCACCGAAGTACCATAAACGGCACTCAGAAGCCATGAGAGTGTCTCTTTCCTTTATGGATGAATACCTCCTGAACATTCTCTCCTTCTCAGCTCAACCCCAAGGTAATTCATTGTGATCAACGACTAGTCAATAAGTGTTGAAGCACAAGTAATGGACTTGCTGGTATAATTTTCAAATCACTGTAGATCATTTCATTACTAAGAGTTGACTTTTTTGGGACAACCATTTGGTCAGTTGTCATCCAATTTTATTTTCCCTTCTCTGGTACAAAATAATGACTGTCTTTTTAAAGGCAGGTGAGTGATGATGGTGAATGCATTACCTCCAGCCTTTCTTCTTGATGATGCTCCCCAGAATCACTTCAGCCCTGGAGGGGGAAACACATAATGTCTTAGGGTACAGTGACCTGGAAATGCAAGAGTCAATCCAAAACACCAGAGCCATCCCTTGTTTGAACTCTCAGAGCCTCTATGTCCTGAAAATAGAAGCTGTTCTCAGCTGGTAGCACAGTTTCCGCCGTTTCTGCTTGCGCCTGCAGAATCCTGCTCCAGAGCATTCAGGAACACCTGCCAAACCCTGACATGCTGGCAGGAGACCACCCTGTGGTCCTGATACTGAGAAACAGTGGAGTCATTTGGCAGTGTGGTGTTTTTAAACTACTGATCTCATCTACAAATGTCCTGCTTGGCCACGTCCAAGGGGAGTCAAGGCTTTCCTTCTATTTGCTATGGTTTCCAATTGTGACTGGAGGACAGTGAGACCTCATGCTGTTTAGATGGACAATATTGACTCCTGGGAGATCTTGCAGGAAAAAACAGCCTGTGCGTGGGTTTCAATGGACCGGACCCAGGACTGCAGATGCAGTGGCCCACATAGAGAATGTCCTAGGTCCCAGTGACAAGTATTGTCATAGAAGCAGGACATAAGGAGGCGTAGAGAAGTGTCCTTCCTGCACTAAGGCCATGGAGAGGAATACCGAAGACATCCCCACAGTCTTCTCCCCATCTCCCTAGCCCAGCTCATACCCAAGCTTGAGGAGACTAAAACTTTCTTCTAGGTTCCTCCCAGTGAGGCCGACTTGTGAGAAGCAGCTATGCTCTCAGAGCTTTTGTGAATGGGGACTTTGATGAGATGAACACTTTGTCTACTGGGGTCCTATACATGGGAGTCATTGCTAAATCGTTATTTGTCTTGACTGAGGGTTCTGTCTTTATTGGTACATTTTTAGGAGACTGGCAATAAGCCAGGAGGCAGTTTGCTATGGAGCACGCCCCAAACAGATATGCACTGAATGTTCCGCAGTGTTCTTTGCTTCCTCCCCTTCTGTCTCACTGATAGTTGCCTTTTGCAACCTTGCTTTTCACAGTGGGAACCTATCTCAGTTACACACTGACAATCAATCAGTAATTAACCAGGACTGATTATTCTGCACAGTGGGAAGACAAACAGAGCTCTAACTGACTTGTTCACCACTCCTCCCTTTTTCAACCTTGGCCTCATTTGGTAGTGAGCAGGATTCAACAAAAGAAAGAAAGAAAAAAAAAAAAAAAAACCTCCAAGAAAGAGTGTGATGTAGAAAAGAGCAAGGCCTTATCAATTTTATTTTCTCTCCTTGGACTCAACAGAAAACATCAGGGATGTGTGCTCTGGACCTCCTTGATGGTCGTTAGACGGAGACCTGACCTTGACAGGGAGGAAACACATGCAAGGAAATGCACCTCCAGCAGGCAATGCTGAGCCTGACTCAGCACGTCCAGCATTTTCATTGTAATTCTCACCTGGAAGGTGGGAGCACTCGGCCTGCAGGTGATCATGTACCTCAGCCCTGTTAGCAAATGGCAGAGCTGCTCAAGCTGCTGTCCAGCTATTTAGTTCCTTTCAGCTCTTGCAACTGTGTCCATGTTCACAGCAGGACGGCAAGGTATTCCCATTCCATTCTAAAATGTGCTTGTCATGCTGGAACCTGGAGGACATGGACCTTGAGGCATGCCTGAGGTCAGGTCACGTCACCTGTGTGCTCTGATTTAGCAAGAGCCCTGCCCTAGCCCCAAACCTGCTTGTGTGTCCCTGGGAAGGTTGTAACTAGGTATAAGTTCTCCAGCAAAAGAAGTAAGGCTTCTTTGCAGGCTCCTTCTCTGTCCTCTGACTGGGGTCTGAAGTGCCCCTTGTAAAGGATATTGGATTTCTTGGCATCTTTGGAGATCCCTCCTTTAATCTCTGATCTACCTGTAATGCTACAGGGAGGGACAAGCCTGCAAACAGGAAAATCAGTTCCTGCTTCCCTGTAGAGAGGATGGCCCAGTTTCCCTCAGGGGCTGAGAAAATATGAGATGTGGTTATGAAATAACAAGACTAGGCTTTTAACAACCATGATGGAATCTGTTCATTTATTTGCTCATTCATACATTGAACTAACATTTATTGATATCTACCACCACTGCTCTGGTCCCAGCCACCTCTGCCCCTCATGTAGACCATGGCAACTGCTTCCAGTCCACCCTTCATACAGGGACCAGCAGTGGGAAAGTTTGGGTGGGCAGAGGGGGCTGGAGATGGTCCATATCCCTAAGTCCTGGTGATGGTGGTGGAAGGAGAGGGAAAAGCAATGCCATCGACATGTGTGACAATGACAGACCCTTCTCACCAGCATGTCAGTGATGGTTTGGGCAGAGTCCCTTGGTTCTAAGAACACCACCTGAGGGACGTGAACAGGTGTTGACTTACTTTCCAGCGGCGTAGACCTCGGCAGTATCAAAGAGATTAACTCCACTTTCATAGGCGATTGTCATCAGCCGTTCAGCAACCTACAAAAGGATGCGAAGGTCAGTCACAAAAGCCAAATGCTTTCCAAATCTGGGAAGCAACTTTGAATCCTTTAGTGGTCTTTAAGAACACTTAAATTTCGCTAACCACTCCTTGGTTTTCTCAGTTGTAGTGAAGAAAGAAAACAAGAAGTGTCAGCCAGCATATACGGGGTAAATGCATCCTTCCCCTCAGACACAGACAGAGCACTAAGGGATTTCCTGTAAGTGCTGGGAAAAGGCAACCCCTCAGGAGCACAGTGAGGTGGGAAGATGGTTTCTCACTCTGCTTGGAAGACCTGGCCTGACAACATTCTCTTTGACACCGTAATCTGTCTGACAGAGAGGATCATTTGCATTGCTGCCAACTCCATTTCTCTTCTTTCTCCAGGCCAATAGGTTGCGGCACTGGGGTGACTCATGACTTAAAAAGTCCATGACTTTTTTCCTCACAGCTCAGCAGACTGTTCTGGGAACCAAAGGTGAGACAGAATGGTGACTGCACATCTCAGCAAATCCCCAGACACGATCACAGAGCAGCCAGCAAGCTGAATCCACCCGCACAAAGAGGAGGCCCAGGGGTTCAGCTCCTTGCTGTCAGCCTGTAAACAGATCTCCAGGCTCCTGTCCCTTCCTTTGTGCCGCTGATTGCTAACGGGAGGTGTGACGAGAATACAGGGATAACCACAGAGGAAGAGCAATGAAGAGAAGTGGAGGAGGCCGTTTTTTCATTTAGACTTATTAGTCCATTGAGAAACTACACACCTTATAAATAATTAAAATTGATTTTCCATTATGTTTTTGATGGTGGGCTAGAGTTGCTTCCTCAACATTTCTAAGATAAACTGTTTTCCTGTTTTTCAAATTGGCCAACCAAGAAAATTGTCAGGCTAGCAAAATGGGATCCCTGCAAATACTTTAGAAAAATAGCAGCAAATGTGCTATCACTTTTAAAGCTATAACTGCTTTTAATTTTGTACCATTGTAACATTGACTCTAAATACAGACTAAAAGTTAAGGCAAATATGGTTTTTTCAACGTGACTGTTGTGTGTTTAAGAAATGATTGTGCTTGTATTATAATATGGTCCTCATGCTGTATCACATGGTATATGGGGTGGGGGTTATTACTGGGAAACGTACATAATAAATCTTACACAGAGAGGAACTTTAAGATAAGAGAGACTCCTAGATGGAGGTTAGACTGAATGGTTGATGAGATGTTTCCCAACCAACCACCGCATTTGAAGACCCCAGCGTGGAATAATGAAATCACCGAACTAAGTCAGAACAACGACTTCTGGTCTTGAGTGAACCACTCACTGGATGAACAAACTTGAGCAAGTCATTTGAACTCTCTGCATTTCAGCGTCTTCATCTGTAGAATGAGGGTGATCCTGTTCAGGTCCCCATGGAGCCCAGAGGCCCAGAGGAAGCTCATCTCCCCTCTTTCCCTGGACTTAATTATTCTAATTGCGGCCTGGAATTTCTACGGCTCTCTTACTACCAGAGATTGAAGTTCATGCACAGAGGAACACAGGGCCAATCACTGGGACATGGGGTGGGGGCCACTGACTGAGTCAACCCTGAAACTTGCTCTAGGTCTACACTTCTAGTGTGCAAATTAAAATAATTTTTTTTCCTTTATTGGTTAAGCCAATTTGAGCTGAGTTTTTTGTTACCTGCAATTAAAAGAAGCCTAACTATGTTACAGATGAGAGAACGTAAGACTCTGAAAACTAGGTGCTATAAGATGATAATACACTCTTACCATTACTTGAAAGTATTAATTATACAAATTACATCTAGTTTGGCTTTATAATGAAGCCAAATCTTCTTTGGGTGGCACCTGACAGCAGTATCTAGTTTCACATTTGAATCCTCTTGATAATATCCCTGTCAAGTGGCTATTCAATATATGGTTGAACTCTTCCTGGTGGTGGGATGTCATCACCTTCAGAGGTAGCACCACGTCACCTGGCACATTATAGTGTGGTCACCGCAGGATCCCCTGTTTGTATTTGCTTTGTGCTGAGGTCGTCTGAAGCCGGAGAGGAAGTGGGGAAATCTGTGGTGGTGAACTTGTTGTGATTGGTTTGCATTTTTGCCACGTGGAAATATTTGAGCTTGAGCACTACAACCACTGGTGTGGCTGGTCTACCTGTGCCCCCCTTCCTCCTCCTTGCTGGCATTCTCTCTGCAGGGACATGGTGGGAAGCCACAGCTATCTCTGCAAGGACAGTAGTTATTTGTCTGATCTGCATCTGAGGTGAGGCCTGCTTCAGACACTCGTGACAACTTGATAGTGTGGTTTTTAGAAACATAATTTTGAGATGATTCATTTCAGAGGCGGGCCCTGCCCATTTTGACCTGGAGCAAAGCTGGGCTCACTGAGGCAGAGTGGCTGGCACTATAAAGGGCGGAGCAAAGGTGAAGGGAAATTGATGCACTTAGGTAGGCCCCTCTGCTCCAAAAGGGAAGATATTTTTGTCTTTTCCCTTCCAACACCATACTAGCCAGTAGGTTATGCATGGGCTGGGTACAATGGATTATTAACATTAGACTTCCTTCCCTATTTGTCACCTATTTTGCATGAAATTCAGCGGTCATTGTTCTGCTGTCTGTGGACTTGCCTCTGTGCCTGCCCCGCATACCCTACCTGATGCCAGTCAGGGGGCCCTGCAGTGAACCCTGTGATGGGCGCCCAGATCCTCCTTCAGAGCTGAAGGACTTATTCCCGTAGCTGCTAGGAATCCCAGCCTTCAAACTATCAACTCTGTCTGGAAATTGCATATGGCTAAAGAGAGTTGACTAGCTCAACGTCAGACCTGCTTCCCAGGACAGCCCTATTTAATGATTGGTCGTACGAAGGATATAAATGCTCAGTCCTTTTGCTCTAACTTGGGGCAATTCTTCATGGCCATCTCAGCTTCAGAGCTCACCATGGGGTCACCTAAGGTCATTACTAAGACTCCATCATGGCTCAGTTTCCCTGCTGAGTTCTGCTTCCTTCCCTGCCATGTGTTGATTCCTAGATCACTCCTTAGTACTGTTCTGCCTGCTAATCTCCATCTCAGAATCTGCTTCTCAAGGAATCCCCTGTGAGACAAAGTCTCTGTGGTGACCTACGCCCAATACTTAGAACAGGCATTCAGACTGGTAAGAATATGCAGATAAGTCTTTTCCTCCTGGATCTATTAAATAATGCTGGTGATGTTGGGAGCTGTTGAAAAGACCCCCGGGTCCCCCATCCTTTTATTTAGGAATGATAGTAAGAATTGCCTTTACAAAGGGCTTGTTCTGGGCCAAACACTGACTCAGCACTTTATAGGCATCATGTCATTAATCTCAACCATGGTCCCACTGAGTAGGGGCTACCATCTGCCTTTCACTGATATGGCAAAGTAGATGTAAATGTTAGTAACTGTAGTTAGTCAGTGGTAGAGCGGGCTGGATCCCATTGAGCACACCCCCTCAGACACACCACCCTGACCCTCAGTGGTGCTCCAGGCAGGCAAAGAAGGATTGGAGGGCCTGGGGGGGGGGGTTGCCAGCCTAGCTCACTGATGCCATGAAGGTATGCCCTTTGTTAACATTTTATTTTTTAATCACAGTTTACGTTCAGTATTATTTTCTGTGAGTTTCAGATATACAGCATAGTGGTTAGCCAATTATATATTTTACAAAGTGTTCTCTCCCAATATTTCCAGTACCTACCTGGCACCCTCCATAGTTATTACAATACTATTGACTATATTCCTTTTGCTTTACATCCCTGTGACTATATTGTAACTCAATTTGTACTTCTTAATTCCTTCACCTTTTTCACCCAGCTCCCTAACCCCCCTCCCCTTTAGCAACCATCATTCATTTCTCTGTATTTATAACTCTGTTTCAATTTTTTAAAATTTTGTTCTATCACATGGTACTTGTCTTTCTCTGACTGACTTTGTATAATATCCTCTATCAGGGGTGTCCAATCTTTTGGTGTCTCTGGGCCACACTGGAAGAAGAAGAGTTGTCTTGGGCCATGCATAAATAAATACACAAACACTATTAAAACTGAAAAGCAAAAAACAGGTTTTAAGTAAATTTACAATTTTGTGTTGGGCTGCATGTGGCCCGCTGGCCACAGACTGGACACCCCTGCATCTAGGTCAGTCTCTGCTGCCACGAATAGTAAGATTTCACTTGCAAGTATTCCTTAAATCCAATGATAAGAATATCACCTTGATAAGCACTGTTTTGAATGTGTAAATAAACACTTAAAGGAATTTCATGGTAAATATAACTATTACAGCTGCCATTTTTTGAGTGTCTGCT
This sequence comes from Anoura caudifer, assembly GCA_004027475.1. Classification (NCBI taxonomy): domain Eukaryota; kingdom Metazoa; phylum Chordata; class Mammalia; order Chiroptera; family Phyllostomidae; genus Anoura; species Anoura caudifer. Next base: position 160,826 of record PVKU01003634.1, read on the forward strand.
ACCTACTAGTCAAAGGGCTGTGTAAATGTCTGACAGGTATATCACCGTTATTTCTTCCCACGGACCTTGAAGGTCCACACTTTTATCCCATTTTACATAGGAGAAACTGAGACTCAGAGTGGTTGGATTAGCTTGTCTGAGCCGTGGTGACCACCTGTCCTGGTTTGCCCAGGACTGAGTGTCCCATGCTAAAACGAGAAAGTCCATGCAAACAGGGACCAGGATGGTCACACTAGGTAGAGCTAAAACAAATAACAATAGCAGTAAAATCTTTCCATAAAGGGGCCAATATTCACCCATACTGTTTCCTTCCCTATCAACTGACTAGCACATATAATACACTGACAGTCTCAGGGATTAATAGTACAAATGTGAAAAACACAAGAAGCAAGATAAAATTGAAAATAATCTTTGACTCAATCTTAACCATTTCCTGTAATTAAAATGTTGTCCTAGTTAAACACCAGAATCTCAGGAAGATTACTCCTATTGTATCACGCTCGCTGCGTTTTCTTTGATCAGCAGCCATAACGGAAGACAAAAGTAACTTACCTCATCTGAAATTTGACCTCCAAATGTCACCCATGTTCCTAGAAAAGAAGAAATATTGGCACATTACTTATAATCATTTTTCTATTATGTGTATAACGAGAGAAAACACTGTTTCTTACAAGACTATGAAAGTAGCTGGTTGGGGGGCATTTGAGGGCTGAAGTCCAGCCCATCCTCCTCCCACTAAGCTGCCCAGCAGGGGTCTGCAGGCCCCTGGAGGAAAGGATTTTCTTTCTGCACGCACAGGCACCACATAAGAGCAGCCCAGTCTTACACAGTCTCTCTCTGCCAGTAGAGGACCATGAAAGCTAGTGTGCAAGATGGCAGTGTTACCATGCCAACTCTGGCCACACACCCATTCTTGTTGTCATGTAGCAAAGGAGTCACCAATTCTGAAAGTCAAGGTAAGACCTTGGGTTAGGGTTCTTTCCTTAATTGTCTCCAACAACGAAGGAAGCTCTGTTTTGTATTCCCTCTTACCTCTCAAAAGGAACCCTCTCAAACGTCCTTCTAGTCCCTACTTCCGAGCCCCAGGAGAGGACACTTAACCACCTTCTCTGTTGTGACCTGCTACTCCAGAGTGGAAATCTCCATTGGTCTGGGGCCTGGAGTGGGGGCAGTAGCTGGAGTGAGGATCGGGAAGGTAAGGAAAAGAGGCATAACCAGCAGCCAGGTTTGTTTTTGTGAAGCAGGTGGAAAGCAGGCACTGCATGGGCTCTGCCACTCTAGTTTATAGTCTCTTCATTCATTCCTTCCCTCCTTGATCCATTTTTTTTTTGAGTACTAATTACATGCCAGGGAAACACATTGCACCCAGGTGGTAGGGACAATGAGGTGATTGATCCAGTTTCACCCACTGAAGCAAACACAAGGCAGTAAAGGAAGGAGCACTCTACCTAGACCGGAGGGATGTGGCACTCAAGAAAAACTTCCTAGAAGAGGTGATACTTTGGTTCAATCTCAAAGGAGGTAATTGAACAAAGGAGAAAGGAACAGGCACTCAGCTGCAGGTATGAGCACAGGCAAGGCAAGGAGGTAGAAAAATTTAGAGTGTGCTGAGCTATGACGTGGGCTATTGGGCTGAGCAAGGGAAAGTGATGCAGAGAGAGAGGGCTGGCAGGAGTCAGAGCAGCCTGGGCACAGTTCACATTTGTGGGCAAAGAAATGCTGTGGAAACCTTTTTCATTTCATAACAACAGTCATAGCTACCATTTATGGAACACCTTCTAAATACCAACAGTATTCTAAAAGCTTTCACACTCTAATCGTTTTGACAAACTTAATGAGGCAATTTTATTATTCCTATTTCCAAATAAGAACTCTAAGATCAACCAACCAATAAGCAGAATACCCAGCATTCCCCACACACACCTAACTCCAAGAAGGACGTCCTTTTTATTGCATCTCACTGCCTCTAGAATATTCCCAGATTAGTTATGGCACTAGAATTTCATACTCCATAGAATGTTGATTGTACCTTTTCTCTTCTTAGTACCCAGAGACTAAAACAAAGGTAAGCCGACTATTACACTATTGACTATTGATTAATTGGCTATTATATTCTATATCCCCAGAGGCTGCAGATGGGCAGCCCAAATGCTGAACTCACTTGCAGACTAACACAATGGTGACCTTTTGCTAGTTTAATAAATTTTGAATAACTTATCAACATTTAAATGATTAGGAGATTTTTATTTCAAATGATTGATTTCCAGTTTCTGTTAACAATAGATGGCTGGTGTCCCCACAAGGCAGACACCCCTGAATCCGAGGGGTGGATCTGGAGGTCCATGCCCTCCAGAATTAGTCAAAGTCTGCATGCCTTCCTTTGTATTCTCAACACTGAAATCAAATGCGGTTGTTATTTTCTGCCACGTGTTTATTGCTGTTGTTATTGTAAGATTAAAAGAAAAATGAACTTGTGCATCTCCTAAAAAACACACACACACAGTTGAGAATTTCAAGAAAAAAACAGGAGTGCCCTTTTTGGAGGTGGATGTGAAGAACATAAAAACAAAGACTATTTGCGCAGAAAAATTACAACTTAAGGCACCATGACGGGTATGCAGAAAAGATGGGCGTTGAGAAACTTAATGAACTGGGGAAACGGCAGCGTTTGTGTTTGAATGGGAGTAAAAGAAGTGATTTGCTGTGAAATGCAGTTCTTTATTAAGTGAAAAAATTGCAGGGATATCAAAACCATTTTACAGACAATGCTTTTATAAGAGTCTGTTTTGAATGCAGCAGAAATGATGATGTGTCCAGGGAATAAACAAGCATTTGCAGATTTTAGTGTAATCAGAAAGATTCTAGCTCAGCATGTTAAAAATATGGCTGAAAACTTTGAGGATAAGTTAAATTATTGGTGGCATTTTCTATTTCAGCAAATGAGAACACAGATATAAATAATAGCACAGTGTTAGCCATGTTCATTTGTGATGTTTTGAAAATTTCGGAGAGGGCAAAAGACTACTGAACAAGAAATCCTACAAGGCAAAACCTCAGGACACGGCTCCCTTTGTGACGAGAAAGGCCCCAGACCAGCGAGTATAGAAGGCACTGGTCCAAGTGATGTGTCAACTGCTGGCAGGGCTCTCACAAAGGCTGGGGCTGACATGGGGACTGTCGCGCATTAGAGTCCTAGGTGGCAGTATTTTGTAGAGGCACTAAACAATGAAGTCTGTAAGTTCATTAATTTTCTCATTCATTAGGAGTTGCTTTGGGCTAACAAGCTAAAATGAGACAAGCCATGAGTTCAGTAATTAATACCCTGAATCAGCCATTCTTCTATATCTTGGAGCAACATCAGGTCGGTGTCTGCTTGGAAGAATATGCTGGCTTACTTGTACCGAGATGACGGAGATTTTTTTAAATGCCTCATGTCATCAAAGGGAGGAGTCCTATCTCCACTTAGCAGCAAAGACTGGCTGGAATTTCCAGCTGATATTACAACTCCTCTACACCTTCTGAATATTCTTCTATGGGGGCATTCACAAGTATTTGCATAAATATCTCTCATTTGCTTCTCTCCATTCTGACAAACTAGAGTCTTTGGGAAATTCAGTTGTTAAAAAATAATTCCATCCACTTTCCTATATTACAGTCAGTTTCCAGAAATGAAATTGATAGCCTGAAATTTATTCTTTGAAACTGGGCCACTGAATATGGGATTTCAAACTTTATGAAAATAAACCAACACTATTTGGCTTAGCTTTATTAGTTAATTTTGTAAAGATTTTTGATCCAGAGATTCCACTGCTGGGACTATACCCTTAAAATCCTGAATCACTAATTCAGAAAAACCTATGCACCCCAATGTTCATAGCAGCATTATTTACAATAGCCAGGTGCTGGAAACAGCCTAAGTGCCCATCAGTAAATGAGTGGATCAAAAAACTGTGGTACATTTACAAAGTGGAATACTATGCAGCAGAAAGAAAGAACTCCTACCCTTCATGACAGCATGGATGGAACTGGAGAGTATTATGCTAAGTGAAATAAGCCAGGAGGTGAAAGACAAATACCATATGATCTCACCTATAAGTGGAACCTAATTAACAAAACAAACAAATGAGCAAAATAGAACCAGAGGCTTGGAAATAAAGAACAAACTGACAGTAACCAGAGGGGAGCAGGGAGGGGGAAAATGGGAGAAGGAAGGGGAAGGGGCAAGCGAAGGAACAGGAATAGAGGACTCATGGGCATGGACAATGCGGAGGATTGACTGTGGGAGTTGGGGGGAATGGGGAAGGGGTAAACAAAGGAGAATATGTGGGACAACTGTAACTGAACAACAATAAATGTAAAAAAAATCTTATGGCCTGAAATCTTATCTCTTAAGTGAATAAAAAAAGGAAGCAACTATTACTAATTGAGAAGGTGTGATTGACGTAAATTTTTTTCTTAAATAGGCAAAAGTATTAGTTCCAAATCAATCTTGACTGCATTAAGCATTTACAGATTAATGGGGTTTTGGAAATATATTTCCCAAAGAATTGTCATTCTGATTAAGTGGAGTGAATATATCAAAGCAGCCTGCCCAATTGAATATGAAATTCAAACTAAATGTAACATATATTTATAAACAACTATTGGCTGTAAAATATAATAAAGCCAATTACTGTGAGGAAAAAAAGTTTGTTTATTTATTTTTAGAGGGAGAGTCAGGGAGGGAGAAAAACATTGATGTGAGAGAGAAACATCGGTTGGTTGCCTCTTGCACGCATCCAGAGCAGGGGCTGAGCCCACAACCCAGGCATGTGCCCTGACTGGGAGTCGAACCGACAACCTTTCTCTTTGCAGGGCAACACCCCGCAGGGCTCTTACTTAATTTTTGATAGCACAAGGGAAGGGCTATGACTTGAAGTACTTAAGCTGTAGCACGAGATGGCACTGGAGACCGAGCATGCCAACAGTGAAAGCCAGCACTGTGCGAGACCCTGGAGGAGACCACCCTGCTTACAGGGCCATTCACAGTAGTTCTACCCGTGCTGGGAAGAGCTTAGTTTTCTAAGTGTGGATCTGAAAAGTGAATTGGAATAAAACTGCATACGGGCCCAGTTTAAGTCTTTAAGGCTGTATACCACACATGGCAGTGAAAAACTACAGGGCCTGCCTGACATTTTGGTACAGAACAAAAGACGTCAGACTTTTTGTTCCAAATAAAAGCAGTAATAAATTGTGAAAAAAACAGTAATAGTAAATGTTTTCTTTTTCAGTCATTTAAAAAATTAGTGTAAAGTAGAGTATGAATAGCATATATATTTACGGGTGCATTAAGATATGTACATGATAATATTTCCGGGACTTGGTTCCATTTATGCTCAGCTCACTTTGCTGAGGCTGGTAACCTACCTGGCCCTTCAGAGATTTCCTACTCATCTGGCTCACAGTTATTTGTTTCCCAACTTTGTATTTTTTACAAGGGATAAACTGTCTGAGGGTTAGTTTGATTCCATTCATCTTCTTATCTCCACAGCCCTACAACAGAAGTGAGTCCTTAGTAGATGGTAAATAATTGGTTAAATTAAATTGCCTTTTGTTCTGTCATTAATCTACAAAATACTGGATAACTTTCTGAGCAAACCAACATATTTTGATTTCAATATAATGCTCATCAACAGTCCTAGTCCCGAGGTGATTAACATGTTTCTCTGGTCCCTGGATACCCTGCCAGCTCTGCCCCCTGGAGAAGGGCTGGGGGTCTTCTCCCTGCCTTCTCCCATCCCTCAGCACGGGGGGCTGTGTGTGGCACATTGTAGGCAGGGTCTACCCAGCCACCCCCCCGAGAAAGAGTGGCCACTTACAAATATGACATATTCCCTCCTGATAGAGAGGGATAGAACCTTCCAGACAGGGGACCTCTGCCCGTGTGATGTTATCCTCTACTGCATACCTCCACAAGATCTAAGATGGTTTATCAGTTAATACCATAGTTAGAAACACTCTGTGACTGTTTTTTAATCATTTTTTCTGCCTCTAATGAGAACATGCCTTCCTGAGACTTAGGATGGCATATGATTATTTCATTGTGAAATCTCAAATAAGTGGGATGCTATTTAGAAGGTAATTTCACTAAACTGACATTTGTTATATCTAACCTTTTAAAAGCAGAGGGAGTATCAAGAGAACTTTTAATTGCTATTTTATCTTCTGATGAGACTCCTTCATGCACCAAGGAATATATGCTTTGAAAAATCTGTTTGGGTCCCTTGGCATACACCTACCATGGCATAGAAAAATGACTGGCAAAATGGAAACAAGAAAACTGCCTTTACACATACATACACACCTATCTTGGTTACTTAGTTACTTTGCTGATGGTTTACTTCTTGTCATTCATTCAAGAAACATGTTTATCATTTAAATGACCTCCTCGCTATTTAGACGTTTAGCTGTAACAATGTTTGTTCACAGAGGTTACCTCCCTGGCCCTTTAACATCTTACATTACCACAGCGCAGGTATCAAACCAGGAAACTAGATTGTACGTTATTAGTAACTAAACTACAGACCTTTGTTCACTGTCCTCTTTTCCGTTCCAGGATTCTACCCAGGACCTAGCTTCACATTTTGTGCGTGTGTCTCCTTAGCCTCCTCTGATCTGTGATAGTTCCTCGGTCTCACCTGGTCTTTTGAAACCTTGACACTTCTGAGAAGTACCGATCAAGTACTTTGTAGAATGTCTCTTGATCTGGGTCAGAATCCATTTAAAATTATAGATTTTGTGATGTCTTTTTCTCTATTGTACTTTGACATGCTATAGTTAGGGTGATTTTTCTTATAACTATCATGAAGGACATATACAAATGCAATTGTAATATTTATTGCACTGCAACTAACTTTCCATTCAACAAGTATTTGAGTCTCCCCTGTGCCAGGCGTTGTACTTAATCACTATGACACAACAGGGAGAAAACCTGGTGATTATTTCTCCTTCCATGGAGCAGAATTATACGGAGAGACAAAAATAAGGAAAATACGTTAAATATATAGTCTTTATTTTAGGAATATTAACTTTATAAATAAATATAAATAAAATATAAAATGCACCATGTTTATTGATGAGTGTTAAAAAGAGTCATTTTTATAAGACTAGGGTATAAGAAAGGTCAGGGGGTGGGTGCTGAGATTTTAAATAGGGTGGCCAGATAAGGTTACAAAGAAAGAAGCTTTTGAGAAGACCCAAAGAAAGTGAAGGAGGGTGCCAGGCAGCCATCTTGCAGAAGACCGTTCCAGGGTGTGTAGGGGGGGAACATGTATGGGAGGAGGGGTGTGCTTGCTTAGAATGTTCAGGATCAGTGAGAAGGCCATTGTGGCTAGAGGAGAGAAGGTGAGGAGGTCCAAGGGGTCATAAGGAACAGATCGTATGGAGTCATGTTAATTAATGAAAGGAACTTGCAGAGACCAATGAAGAGTCTTGAGTAGAAAGTAATAGTGCCTGACACCCCTGGAATAGGACTACGTGCTGGGTGCGGTGCTGAGGACACATCTCCAAGGCTGAGGCTGAGGCTGAAGTGTGAGCAGCAGTTAGGAGGCTGTTGTGATAAACCAGGTGAAATGTGACAGTGGTTTGGTCCAAGGTGGTGGGAAGTAGGATCATGAAAAGTGCTTGAATTTTTGATTAAAAGAATGTAGAGTGTGACAGGTGAGACTTCAAGAGCAAGCATCAAGGTCAGAGCAAGGGGGAGAAGGGAGAACCAATTCAACAAATTTCACTATGGATTTAATTATTTTAAGTTTTGTAAGTAGAGCGCATGTCGATTCCAAGTTAATGTAGTCAAGGTGGACACGATGGTGAGCTAGTTATTTAATCTGGAGGTGTTTAGCTTAGAGTTATTGACTAAAATCTGTCATATCCCTGAAAAATTTAAGGTTGGAGATTCAAATCCCAGATCTCACTGGACTTACACTGGGCAAAATTAATGTGTTTACCGTCTCATTTGAATACAATTATTCCTAGAGGAGGCGAAGCTGCAGGTGGGAGCAGCCCACCAGGTCTTGTGGAGAGCAGGAAACAGAGTGAGCCCAGGACCAGGACTGATGAGGAGGGGCGCTAAACTGTTGGCCACCCCCTGAGACCAGGGTCAGGGCGTTACCCTCTGTGTACTTTCTCCTTTGGGCTTCGGGCTGAGTCTTCTGAGAAGGTAACCCTTCCCCTGCACTTACGTTCATAGCCCACTCATTCTTCAGGACCTGGAACCCCAGCCTCACAGTCTACTACTGCTGCCTTAACACTTCCCTCGGCAAGTCAGAGCAGGTATTTTAGATCTCAGCTGTGTGACCCTGTGTGACCCTGAGAAAGTTGTGATTTCTAGTTTCCTTAATTTGTACTTTCCACATACAGAAAATTAAGCCCTGATGGTGTGGCTCATTGGTTGGGCATCATCCTGCAAAGTGAAAGGTCACTGCTTCAATTCACTGTCAGGGCACATGCCTGGGTTACGGGTTCAGTTCCCGGTCAGGGTGTGTACAAGAGGCAGAAGATTGATGCTTCTCCCTCACATCAGTGTTTTTCTCCCTCTCTTTCTCCCTCCCTTCCCCTCTCTCTAAAAATAAAAAAATCTTAAAAAAAATTAGGGACCTTAAGCTTCCTTTATGTTTGTAATTTCATGATTCTGTGGTTGGACTTTGAAGGGAGGTGTGGTTTCATTTTCTCTTCTGCTGCTACTTTGAACAAGCCACTGTTACCACACTGACCACACTGCAGCGTCACTGCCACATTTATTTTGGCAAATGACTTCCCCATCAGACTGCAACTGTCCTGAGGGCAGGGGTCAAATTCAGTCTGACTTCTTGATTCTAGCTCCTGAAGTGGAGCCTGCACACAGCAGGTGCTTAATAACCATTTGTGGAACCAGTAAGTAAACATTTTAAGCCACGAGCATTCTAGCTCTGGTAAGAAAGCATCTCTGACCCGAGAGCACGTGCAAGCAGCCTGTTGGCGGTTTCCCACCCTCACCATCTGGGATGCGTGCTTTTCAACTCTGGCTGCACATTTGAATATCCTGGGGAGCTTTCAGTATTTCTGCTGAACTGGTTCCTCACCAGACCAGTTCAATCAGGACCTCTGGGAACAGGAATCTGGTGTCAGAATTTTTAAAATATCCTCAGAAAATTCTAATTGCAGCCAGGGCTGAGCACCACGGTTCCAGATTCTTCCCATACTCACATTTCAGTACCTCATCCTTTCCTTTACACCCTGGCTGGCCTTTCTCATTCTTTTCACTGCCATCCCCATTGTTCAGAGGTTAAGTGACTTGCCCAAAGTTCAAGTATCTAGGAAGCAGTGGAGTTGGAGCTGGGATTTAAATCTAAGCAAACTTATTTCAGAGTCCTTCCTACCCCTGACCGACTTTCCAGTCTTAATGATGGGATGGTGTGGAGCCAGTGCAGTTCTTTCAATAAGATACCTAAGTTACATAGGTACCTGAATGTTCATATTGATGCAGGATCTGAATCAAACACAGAAAGCAAGTTCCAAGAAGTCTGGCCTGAAGGGAAGCCTCAGATGATGGGGCTGGGATGCCCAGAAAGGTAACAGAAGTGAAGAATTGGCACCTTGCCCTTGGTACTCTCTGCCAGTTGGAGAACACGAAGTAGATCTATTGTCCTGCTGGGGAGCAGGTAAGGGAAATCAGGTAGTGCTGCGCTGGAATTCTAACTCCATCACTCACCAGTACAGGGAGGAAGGGTAATCGTAACAACCAGTTTACAATGTTGTTAGGAGGATACATTGAAGTTTGGTAGGTGTTTAACAGCATCTGCCACATGTGAGCATTAATCTCCATGTTCAGATCAATGGTTCCTACACCTCAGGGTGTATGAACAATCTTCTCGGAGCCCCAGTCTGAGATTCTGGATCGGCACATCTGAGGTACAATGCAGGATTCTTTATATTATGTTTAACAAGCATCTTAGGTGGCTGGGAGACAAAACACGGTTCTGAGCCACCCAGTGTGGCCTCAACAGATAAACTGGATGTGGACCTGTGTCTGGGCGCCTGGGACACAGCCCAAGGCTCTATCTTTTACAAACGGCGCAGACAAGCGCTTTTCCTTGGCCTGGTTTGCATCTGTTGATGCTTTCTGCAGAGCCTGGCCCTTATTTTAGAATTCAAGCTGTAGCCTGGTCTTTCATTTTTGGCTTCTAGTGCATTGCTAATGAGCATCTGGCCTGAGTTAACAGATGTGATAACAACTTAGCCTTTTTTTTTTTTAACTTTGATTACCTTTTCTTGCAAGAACCAATAATACCACTCAAGTTCTGGGGATGTGAAGGGGGTGCTTTCACAACTGCACTTTAGAAAAATGTTTGAGATCTCAACGGGACCAGACAAGGAAGTGGTAAAGGGCATGCGGAATCAAGGTGGGCTCTCTGGCAGGTGAGGTGCACGCCGTGTTCCCATTTACAGGCAGCTTTGCAGGGACTGAAGAATTCTACACATTGTACAGATGAGGAAGCGAGTGGTAGGGAAGTGACTTTCCACAGCTGGTGAGAACTGGGGTCTCCAAGGCCCTGGTCTCTGCCAGCCCCATGCTGCTTCCTGGTCATATGACGCCTACCGCCCTTCCCCACCCCCTTGGACCAAATGCTGCTGCCTAGTGTTTGCTCTAAGTAACAATATCCTGCTTTCCTGAATCTTCCCACGTTCTTCCCTCTGCCAAATGCCTCCCCCACCAAACTTTTCTTCTGATAAGCTTCACATCTATTCCTGTCCCCAAACTGCCCCATCTGTGGGGATCTACTTCCCCCCAGTCCTCTAGGCCACCTCCCTGTTCCCAGAGCCTCCCAGTTCAATCCAAGAACAGGTTTTAGTTTGTCTTGCCCAGAGACCTCATGCACAGAGCCATCCTGGGCATGAAGCTCTCAAATCCTTAAGAAACCTGGAGCCAAGGCTAAGAACTGGG